>JAVQMG010000114.1:1805000-2030000 GCA_032878915.1 Castanopsis chinensis | reverse complement strand
CAGTCGCGACTATAAAGGGCGGGGCGGTAAGCTCTCTATCAACAACAGGGGGGCTGTTCTCCTTTGTCAACTCCTTGCTTGTGTCGTTGACAAAGTCAACCGAGCCTAACCAAAGCGTCACAACAACATCCAAAGGTTGACAAAGTCAACGCTAACTAAGGACCGGGGCGAGCGGAATTCAGTAGAGGCTCGAAGAGGGGCTTCCTAAGCGAAGGGCCGAAGGCGGCTTTGCTATCCATCCTACTATACTACCGAAGGGCGGCAGGCAAAGCTGCAAGGAGATAGTGCGGCTTTCTTTGTTCTCATGACAGAGTGAGGGGCGTTATCCATCCGCCGATAGAGCCGGCTTATAGTGCCGCTCATATGCTGCATGAGTTAGCGATCAAGCGGAAAAGGACCTGCTGGCTTCTTTTCTTTCCGGAGCAGAGCTGCCTTGCTCGTAGCTCCGTATTAATATAAAAGGGGATGCAGGGTGAAAGAAAAATAAGAAGCAAGTCTTGACGGAGTAAAGAGCCACCTAACGGTGGTTCTGCGCCAAGTGCGATCGATTGTCCTTCCTTTATAGATTGAACTACCGTAACTCCACTCAACCAACAAAGTGAATTCCATACTCAAAGTTGAGTTACCGTACAAACTCAATATCTATAAAAACTAAGGGGGAAGAGTTTTTACTGAAGCCGAAAGGTATCCTAAAGGAATGGTAGGCACCACAATCCACCCAGACGCGGCCATCATAAATGGTTCGTGCGACGGCGGCGGAGGCAGGTTCGGGATAATCCATTCAATCTTCTTCTTTTTTTTCTCTTTTTTCTGAATTTTCCTCTTCCCATGGAACTCCCTCTTGAAACATTTCCAGAGACTCGAGTCTTATTTCCTCTTCTTCTTTCGGTGGAGTTTCCTCTCTAGGTTCTTCTTACAGCCTTATCCCTTTTCAAAATTCTTCTTCCCTTAGCTTAGGATCGCCTTTGGAAGCCGGAACGCAGGGGTCGATCCAGATGTTCCTCACAAAGCCAGATAGTATTAATAGCATTAATTGTAGTGATGGTAGGGGGATGCTGGAAATCGGACACTTTCTCGGCCCAGCATGTTGAGACCGGAGCGTGACTAGGGAGCGAGTTCTTAAAAACCCCCATTCTATCGTTGGGGTTCTTAGGAGTTTCCTGTTCATCCGCCACGTTGATTTTTCCTTCTTTTATGAAATCTTGGATTTTTTGCTTCAATTCAAAGTCTAGCTTGCACCCGTCGCATGGCCCGGTCCCCCCTCATTGGGGACCTAACAAAATTCTGCCAATTCCTTCCGCCCCCACCCCCCAGATACATACATACTTTTCTTCCTTTCTCCCATAAAGCTTCCTTTCCTGAATCTTAGCTCTTCTCTTTCTTATTTATTCTTACTACTATCACTTTATAAACCAGGCTGGCTGAAAAAAACCGTAACGTATCAGGGTAGTACGCCTGGAACAAAAAGGTTCGTCGTACAATTTCGGCGATTACAAAAAGAAAGGAGTATAATCCCTCTCCCCCTTAGTGTCTTTCCACTTCCGTCGTTCAGGAACAAACACTTCGCCTAATTCTTTTGAATCCCGGCCCGGTTTTCCCCCACTAACCAATTACGTTACGACCACTGAACAAACTTGGTTGACGAACATGGTTTATGCGCCGCTAATGTAGCGGCTTGTCGAGCATTTGACAAACTCACACCATCCATTTCAAATGGGATTTGTCCCGCGGACACACGAGCAATCCAACCCGTAGGATTTCCTTTTCCTCTTCCCATTCTTACTTCTGTAGGTTTCCCGGTAATAGGAAGATCTGCGAGAACTCTTACCCATATCTTACCATTTCTTCGGAATTGCCCGCTCATAGCACGATGGAATTGTCCGATTATAGCCCGACGCGCTGCTTCAATGGCTCGATATGAAAGACGACCGGCTCTACAACTTTTAGTGCCATATCTTCCAAAACCAAGTTGTGTACCGTCCGGTTTGCAACCCCTACGACATCTGCCTTTACGATATTTACTAAATTTCGTACGTTTCGGATATAGCACGTCCCTTTTTTTTTTTACTATATGAAATCCACACTTTGACACCTAAGATTCCGTAACGAGTAGATACTTCCGCAGGAGCATAATCGATTTTCTGGTTAAATACATTACGAGATGTTTTTCCATACTTTCCGCATTCAGTTCTAGCTATTTCTGCGCCTTCTGATCGACCTGAACAACATATACGGATCCCCTCAACCCCTTTTTTCATTACTAATGGAATATCCTTAACTATTTTACTAAAAATGGAACGAAATGATCTTGTTTTGTTTCTCAGTTGAAAAGAGATGTCTTGAGCAATCAGAGAAGCACTTTGATAAACAGATTTGATCTTGACCGACTCAATTAAGGTATTAGTCTTTGTTCTATTAGACAACAAAGATCGCATTTTTTTCACTTCGTTCAAATAAGAGTTGTACCCGTATGGAATTCTTCTGTTTCTCAGTATGATCTCTATCATCATCTCTATTCCCTTTATAAATTCTCCTATCCCACCCAGGTCTATGAATTTCTCTATCAATTCCATTACCCTATCCTTACCCATGAGGTTCCAACATTTGATCCTTAATTGACCTAGGAGTTGTTCCCGGGCATCCTCAAAAAAAAGGTTCTTATACATCCCAACCCCATCCCTTGGAAATAAAAAGGTAGCACCGAAGAAAGGAAAGAGCGAGATGGTTGTTTTTGTTGTTCCCGCGAAGCGAAGATCATTCGCTTGGCGAATGAAGTGGGTCAACCTCTTTTTGGCTTCGGCCAAACACTTTTTCTCGCTGGTCGAGCTTTCTACAAAAAAAGCGATGCGAGAACGTATTCTCTTATCTAAGCTTCTTCCCTGTGCATTCGCTCCCCCCGTCGTAGATAGTTCAGCCACGCCCGGCGCCACGAAATGATTGAGAACTACGACGGGGTCGAAATCCATTTTGTTCTTTGTATTCAATAAGTATTGCATGACCGAATAATTCAAGGAGGGGAGCACTGTAGGGAGGGTCCTTTTAAGTAGAGGAGTCGTCGGGCCGTCGGAGCGGGACTTCTTTGGGAAAAAGAACTTGAATAACTTTGTTTTTCTGAAGGAGTCGTCATTTTCTGTCAGGAACGCTATGTCATTTACAACCCCGGCGTATTTCGGATGCTTGAAGGCCCCGCTGACCCGAAGTGATTTAGAAAGATTCTTCTTTATCTTTATCAATGGTGATCGGTCATGGTATCCATAGCGTTGCTTCTTTTTCGGCCAAATCCTAATTTCGTTTTGCTTCTCCCGGTCGTCGAGCCTGATCGACTCGACTCTTTTCCCTGCCCCCCGGCCTCTCACTTCGTTTCGTTCTTCTTCTGTATCGCCGCTTGAATGAAGACACCCGATCGGCCCGACTTTCCCAAATGCCCACCACCGGCCCTTCTCCTTTCCGGGTCTGGATTTTTCCCGTCGTTTCAGTAGTCGTGGTCGACGGGGAAGAAAGAAATGAATGAATGTTCTTTTGGGAAAATGTATAATAAAACACCTACCGAGACGAAAGCCAAAGGTGAGTCTCGTAGGTGGACGTATCGAACCGAAATAAGATCTCAGGTTGACATCTTGATACACTGATTTACCATAATAATAAATAGAGTCAATGGTGACTCCGCCGTGGGAAGAGCCGCTTCTTTCTTGCTTGATAGGGGGGGCTTCCATTCACCAACGCAGACTAAAAGTGCTCTCCGAACCGTGCTGGACAGTAACCCATCACACGGCTCTCAAACCCAACCTGTGGTGGATCCCGGGGGACAAAGTAAAAGCGCTTGATCTTTTGCCCCATACTTTGAGATGCTCCTCCCCGCCGATCAAGCAGCGACGCTGCTTGTGATAGGCTTAGCTTTAAGCCGCTATCGTTCGGTTCGAATAAGTCAAGTCCCTTCGGTCGGTTCGCTCAGGTGGTCTTCCCTTATCTTCCCTAATGTTCAGAGTAGTTCTAGTTTGAGAAAGGAGCACCAGCCGAGCACCCTGAATGAATAAGAAAGGGACAACAGAGGGAATCCATGATTCTTATTCAACCGAGTTGAAGCTAGCAACATGTCGATTACACACCGGAGGTTGGTTGGTAAGAACTGGGGACAAAGCCCCCTAACCTAAGTGGGCCTACCAGCGAAGCAACTGGTACTTGATTGGGCGGGGGGGCGGTTTGGTTTCGTGCAACGCCCTCGCAGCAGGAAGAGGTAGTTGTCATTTGAAAGGAAACGCCCTTTCTATGTTATTAGTAAAGCCTAAACGCCCTGCAATCTTTCTAAAGCGCTAACGCGCCTTATATTATACAATTAGAAAAGCAACCTTTCGCCTTTATTGATATGATATAAAACAAGCTTACTTACTAATAGCAACAAGCACCTTCTTTCTCAAAGTCAAGGCTCTTCTCCTTTTCTACGAATCTACAACTCTCTTTACTGAGAGAGACTCCATCCATATCCCTACTAGTGGTTTTTCTTCATTTTCCATTCTAATTTGTTTGACAGCTTAAATTAGGTTCCATTTTAGATGGGTTTTCGGTCTTAATCAAAATAGGTCAGGGGCGCGTCGGAACGGTCGGTGGCTGCTTAGTCTCATCCGAGAGTCTAATCTCTTTGTACTGCTTTTTTTTGAAAAAAAAAAAGAAGGAAGGGGGTCGATTTAGGCTCCTTCCCTTCCACTGCATAGCTGCGCTAGCAGGTACTATGAGCCCTCTGTCCCACGCATCTAACCAGCTCGCGTGGTTCACCGGTTCCACCGAAAACTCTAATTTGTTGAAGCGGAGCATAGTGCGCTTTAGGCGCCGAGCGAGAAACGTCTCTTCTTTCGTTTCGGTTTATTCACTGATCTGAAGCACTTGTTTTCTTATTAATTCCAGGGGCGGCGGCGTTCTTGAATGAAGTCTATCCGAACCGAATTAGCACTTCTCAAATCAGGCTAGGCCTCTCCAGCTGAGCTGGGCGCCGGGGCCCTGGATGCGCTAGCGATCGGCACATAGGGGAGTGGTTGCCCGGGTTTCTCGGCCTGGTATCCTGCACCTCGCGTTCATGATATCTACATTCAACTGTGCCCCGAAGACACGGTCGAAGCACGCCCGCCCAGTGTGCTTCTTTCACGACATGCTCTGGTCCCGGGGTCTTCCAGTGGTCTTCTAGCGTTAGAAGAAGTCGTGTCCGGGACGGACATCTGCAACGTCCTCCCACGCTTTTTTGATTTGAAATATAAGACAAACTGAAGAAAAAGACTGACCCATTCGGTGACTTTCGCGGTCGCCCTCACTGAACCGACTTGAATCTGAACTACGATTCAGACCAAGTCTTACCGAAATCGGATTTCCTTTTCGTGCCATATGCGCTTAGACTTTCTTTTTTCCCCCTTTTTCTTCCCGGTCCAATATTCGTTCTCGAAAGTCTTCGTTTCCGTGTAGAAGCAAACTCTCCAAATTTATGACCAACCTTTCCTTCAGTGATCTTACAACGAACAGGAGTTTTTCCATTGTAAATTCGTACGGAGCAATTAACGAATTCCGGCAAAATAGAAGATCTACGTGACCAAATTTTCCTGTTCAAAAGAAGATCTCTCTTCTTCTTCATTCTCAACAGGAATGCATCAACAAAACTGCCCTTCCATATAGATCGTCGTGGCATGAACTCAGAATTTCTTCGTAGTACGCTTCTACTTTAATTAAAGCTTGCTCCTACTCCTCCTCCTTCTTCTTTAGTACAGAATCGTCGTTGGTCCTTCTTTTGATTTTCGCTTCTCTTTCTTACGCAATTAAAGCCCATTCCCTTACCGGATAAGCTTATTTCCCGACACGATAGACCTATTAATGGGTCTTTTTTTTTTGTCTTCGGTGGAGAATCTTGCCTTTCTTTTTCTATATCCCCTCTGTTCCCCACTGACCATCTTCCGAACCCTGGTGAATTAGTTTCTTTCATGAGGTCAATACTGGAACTAGTCCTAATCTCCGTACACGATTTAGTTAAGTCAGACTTTTTCCCCTTCCTTCTTTTCTTTCTTTCTCTTCTAAGCAGGAATAAGTCTTAATCCATTTAAGGAGCGAGTAAGCCCTGGTTCTTTTCTCCGATGGTTGAGCATTTTCTTTCTTATACGCAATATTTCCTTATTGATTCTCTTTTTTTCTAATAGTCTAATTGCCATGGTAACCAAGATCCATAATATGAAAACAAAAATGAGAATTCGAATACGATACGAGATCATAGGCAAACGCAACCCCAAATTAGAATACGAGACAGGATTCCATCCATCAGTATGTAACCCCCACAGCTCCCTTAGTGCTAAAATTTCTCTGTATGCCTGGGTTTTCCCCCTTTGTTCGCGACCACAAAAAAAAGAATGGAATTGTAGTTTTGTTTTTCTAGTCCCATGAATCTCCGACGATTCCCCTCTGAACACCTACTCTACTAACTCATAACCTTAAAATCTAATTTTTTTCTATAAGTTAGTCTAATAGATTAGCATTCCGCATTCCATTTGGAAAGCCTTTTCGCTTATGAGACTAACTCCAATGAATGCCACCAACAAGAAAGCTAAGTTTGCCGCCCTAGCCTTTCTAACCATTGGTTCCAGGATGACAACCAAAGACTAAAGCCCGATCCGAGCAAGATCGTCGAGACGTCTACGCGTGGGGCCATTGCTGACGCCCCTTGCATTCCAAACAATTGCAATTGTGGAAATTTTGGAAATAGAGTGGAGTGGGGCTTAGCCCCAAGTTTGGATTGTGCCCTAGTAGTCGCGCTCTTACCCAGGTGCTGCCATTTGTTTGCCTTGTTCGGAGGCTCCGGTTTCAAATCTTTCTCAAAGATAGATGATTGTGGGTCCTGAGAGGAGCTATTGGATTCTTCATCATGATCATTGGAATGAAGAGGCTTTGAGGACCTTCCTTCTAAGGAGAAAGCGCGAACTTGTCTCTGTATGGCAACCACTAAAAAAAGATAGTGAACCTTCGGTTTATTGGATTCCGGGCCGGATGGATCCAGTGCATAATCCGTAGGGGGTCTTGATTATCAACAAAATTTCTGCCAACTAGTTTCTCTTCCTGCTGTCCCCGTGAGGCAGAGCTACCGCCGGTATTAGGGGCTTCGTTAACCGAAGGCTATTTTCCAATAGCGAAATACTCCGGTTGTTGAAGAACAGGAGCTTGGGGATTGTTATCTAGTTCAAGCTCTTCGCCCCGAGGACCATCTTCAATGGTTTGCATGTAAGCAGCAGCAACATCTGAATCACAAGGGCTAACTTCAGTGGTAGAAGCCCTGACTTACTTAAAAGCTTCTGGATTGGTTGGGTCATTAGCATGAAAAAAAACCGGAGCATTATTTGCAGCTTCAGCCACACCAGCATTCACCTCAGCAGGTGCATTTTGAACAGTAGCCGCATTATCAGCAGCAGGCATCGTTTCAGTGGTAGGCGCTGCCCGTATTGGTAGCATTGGTTCTTGGAACATAGGCCATTCTCGTTGTGCTGACTACTCAGAGAGACTCTTTAGGAGTCAAATTATCCGCTTCGGCTTGCCTCTGGAAGCTCTATTTTGATACCTTAGCGGACTACTTGTTTGAAGCTTTCAATATCTTGTTCTCAATGACCGGATCTCGCACTTCCTTCCCCACCCACCTACCCTCTTTACCAGGTAAATTTCCCTCAAATTCAATGAGACAAGTCCCTTCTTCGCTATGCGAGACTGGCAACAAACAAGGCTTGTTGCCTTTTAGTAGTCAGGAAATGAGACCTCGTCAACTACTTAGTTTTCTGGACAAAGAGAAAGCACAACAACCTTGATCTGCGGCTTTGAACCGATTGGAGGGAGTTCTAACGATCGTAGCGTAGGCCGAGCACTCTTCTCGATCCAATACAATTTTTGGATGCACTCTCGCCTTAAGTGGCTGAAACCTCTATGTGGAAAAGTTTCTTATTGCAAAATGAATGGCATTCTAGAAGCTCTCACTAAAACAAGGACTTCCTATACTGTACTAACAGTAGAGTCAGTGGACATAGGGCATGTCCCCCTCCTGACGTTCCCCTAGCGGGTGAACTACCAATAGCGATTGAAGCTCCTTATGCCCGGTTCCGTTCTCCCCTAAAAACGAAAGCAATTTAGCTACTAGTCCGAAAGCCAGAAGCCGAAGGCCAATGACACTAGCTAACTAGCTGATAGAGATGCCACAGCTGCTTCTTCTGGAAGAGCTGCAAAAGCGAATACCACTACGTTAGCTGCCTCCTTTGCTGATAGAGCGGCAGAAGGCGGGTACGACGTTTCTGCTTATATCCCGTTCCTCCTTGGATATAGACGAATGCCCCTTCCTATAACAACCTGACACACTGCGGTGCCCTTAGGGGCACCCCCGATTACCGGTCCCCTTCGCGTAACTTCCATTCCTTAGTTTGAGCTTGCTCGCGAACTAAGAAGGTTGGCATGTGTATGGCTGCGAGAGCGACGGAGAAGAGGATTTAGAGACAACACGTAAAGCCGAGTTACCCCAACCAACGGCTGCCTTTGCTAACCTTGCCTTCTTATCTGAACTAACGCACCATCAACATTCTTCTTCGAATTTCAATCAACAAAAAGAAAGAGGAATTCTGAATAAGATGGACTACTAGAGCCACGGTAGCGAGCCATAAGCTAGCCTTGTCGTAGTATTAGGAGCGATGGAGCTTGCCCAGTGAAAGGAATATGTAGCGAGTCACGGGAATAATAGAAAAGCACTCTTCGGGGCTCACTATCACCTCTATTACATAACCTCTCTCTGGTCTACTCTCCCTCCGAGGATGGTCACTCAACCTATGGAAGAGCCTGGCTTAGGTCGAAAGGGCTTCCCAGCAGAAGCAACTTCGCCTTTCCCTTTTCTCTTGAATGAAGAGTAAAAAGGAAATTCAATTGTGGCTGGACACGGGAAAAGGCATATTCATTGCGGATTGACCAAAGAAGTCATTTCAATGGTGATTTTAGCCCTTTCCCGAGGCCATTCTGAACGTTTAGTTTTTTAGAAATACCTGAAGCTTTGCTCCTTGGCAGGCTAGACTTCTTTCAGACCCGTATGATGTGCCTCTTTCGGTTGCTTTCTAGCTTTACCGAATGAAGTGAGTCACCTTTCTCTTCTGTTTCCGTTTTCAGACAAGTAGCTAAGTCGTGTTAATCCTCTTCTGCCTTTCCTTGCTTTGCTTTTAAGCTGGCTTCCTTTGATGCCCACTGCTTCGTCAATACGGCAACATGGAATCCGCATCTGAATTAGCAGCTTCCTTGCTTGAGCAGCCTTTCGCCTTTGGCTTCCTCTTTCTAGCTCTCTCTTCCTTTCGTCATCTGGAAAAGAAGATAGATAGTAGTGATGAATGAGTATAATAGTTGTGATCTTTCTTACCTTAATCTTCCGCGGCCTCTCCCACTTTTTCATTAGGGCGATCTCCTTTTGACCCTCGCCCTATCTATTAATTAATGGAGAAAAGAAAGGGAAGGCTGAGTTAAGGAGGAACAAGTTAGCTCATAAGTCAGTCTGTTTACGACAGATAAGGAAAGGAGGGGATAGATTAATCACTAAGAGCAAAAGCTCGCTACTGGCTAGCTTTAGCCGCTTTAGCCCGAGATATAGAGAACTAGCCTTCGCCCTTGCCTTCCGCCTTTCCGACTACAAGCAGGGAACAAATCCCTTCCTAGCCTTCCTTTAGCTGACAACAAGTGGCACTTTAAGCATTAGTCGCTATAGTACGATTGTTCGTAGGTTGACTGACTCCCCTCCTTCCCAAACTCATCCTCAAAAAGAAATCTGCTTTCATCAAAGGTCGGAACATAACGGACAACATAGCCTTAGCCCATGACCTTGCGCATCGAATGAAACTCAAGTTTGGCTGCAAGGCTCAGCCTGTGTTAAAGTTGACGTTTCTCAAACTTTGAACAACCTGAAATGTAGTTTTCTTCTCAAGACCCTGGCCAAGATGGGCTTCTCCTCAGAATGGATTGAGCGGGTCCAGCAGTGTGTCTGCACATCGAGAGGTTCGGTCCTGCTGATAAACCGTGAACCCTGTGGCTTCTTCTCCCCGGAATGTGGCGCCATAGGGGGATCAAGTCACAGGTCTAGTAGATGGGGATACCCTATATTCTATTCGGAAAGAGAGAGCCTTCATCAAGTACATCTATCAATCATCTGGTCTTGAATCTCTTGTCGTACAATCAGATATCGAGTGCCCGCCACCCGGAGGGATTGATTGCCCAGAAATCGATCGATTGCCCACAGACCCATAGTGAACGTGTGAGTGTGGGATAGCAGCACCCGAGCCCGAGAGAGGGAGAGGGCGACAGAGGGATTGATTTCCCAGATGGATCGGTGAGCCCCGCTTGAAGTCTGCGAAAAAGGATTCAACAAGATCTGGCAAGATCATCTTTTCCATCTGGACAAAGAGCGAGGCACTGAACTGATCCGCTGCTTGAACCGATCCCGCTACTGCTCCTAAGGATTTGCCTCCATAGACTACTACTCCAGCGAAAGCGATAGCCAGTGCGGTGGGTGGACATGGTTCCATAGAGGCGACCGAAGGCGAGAGGAAAGCTTTTTCTTCATCACAGTGACCATTTGACTACTGACTGCATGAATGGATGAATCCCTCCGGTCGACTTGCCAAGGAAGAGAGTCGAAAGGATCGGTTTGTCCTGTAATGACGCTCCTTCTGCCAAATAGCCTTGAATGGAAAAAGCGTGGTCGGCTTGCCCTTGTTCTCGCCTCTATTCTCGTCTTTTTCTCCTGTTTCCGCATCCCTTCCGGCAATCAAAACCAACATTATGAATTTTCCTGTGTGTGAGCCCGGGGCAAGGGAAGCGCTTCAGCCCGGATGGCATGGGTAGTCCTCGTCGTGAGTTGATCCGGTGAGAATGTTGTCGTCAACGTATAAAAGAAGGTGGGTAGGAGTTCTACCCACCCGAAAGGGCAACTCGCTTTCGAGAGTCTTTAATAAAGCAGTACTGATCCCAGAAAGACAGAAAGCTCCTTCACCATTGGCATTGTGGGCTCATCTCAAAGCAACTGAACTGCCTTAAGAAAGGGCTTTAGCGCGGAATTGCCGTATATAAAGATATAGGCATACCCCATAGCTCCAACCAAGACATTGTTAAGCTAAACCTCATCTTTGCAAGAATAAGCTGCTAGAATCGGTTGCTATTAAAGAGAAGGGGTTGCAGCAATTATCCCACATTCAACTGAATGCCGAGCGGCAAGAGGGGTAGCTGGATCAGAGCGGGAGTTCGCCTAGCTAGTGTAAGCAGCAACTGCTTTAGCGGGAGCTGCTGTTAGTCAAGGAAGAGAAGGGCTTGTTTGCAGGACAAATGCCACAGACGGTAGCAAAGCAAGAAAAGAAGGAAGAACTCGTCAGGCAAGAAGGCACTTTTCACTCTTTTGAGGCGATGTAATAGAAGATGCAGACTTCGGGCATTAAAATGAGTGAAGTTCCAGTTCTGGAATGTCAAGCCATTTCGAGTGGATGTCGACATTTCCTAAAGAAAGCAGTTACAGTAGCAGTAAGAGTAGCCCCCGGAGCGCTAACTCGAAATTGAATAATCGAAGGCGGATGCAATATCATAAGAGAAGAGAGCTGTTAGCGTAGGGTAGATGAAAGGTGCTTGCGGGTTCGAACAGTGCGTCGAGAAGTTCCATACCTTCTTGATAGAGTCAATTGCCTTCCTTCTAGCTGCTAGCTCTATCGGGGACTAGCATTTCTTAGTCTTAGTTAAGCTGCTCTTTCTGGCTTCGTTGAATCTCTCGTCCTGCTGTATTGGTCTTCTGGTAACGCTTGCTACGCTCATCTCTTGTTTGCTTTGTTTACCGCTTTCCGTAATTCAGTACGATCCCCTGTCAACTCCTGCTAACGGTCATCGGGTAAGGCTAATCGGTGGAATCTCTCCCTTGTTGCTTCTTCGATCCTCGGCCATATGTTTTCTTCAAGCTCTCCTGGTTGGGAAAGGCCGGGCGGAGCTTTTGATGCTGAGTCCTTTCCTTTCCGAAGAAAAAGGATTAACTATCTCTGTCTCGAAGTCACTCTTTTTTCCAGTGAGTACTGAAACTTTTTTGTACTCCAAACTGCCTCCAACCGGCTTCAAGTCTTAGGCTTCCAATTAAAGCGGAACTGGTCGGGGATCAGAGTGAGTGCTTAAGGACTAACCTATGTTGCCTATGTTGACCTATTATGCCGAACCAGTTCTTTCTTCGAATTAGACCAATCGACATTCGTTTATATGCCGCTTATAAATATAAAGAAAGATAAGACCCTCTACTCTTTCAACAGCCGGAGCAAAGCCTTTCTCTTTTGTGGAACGTGCACACAGAGTTGGGGGGATCAGTTGGATCTGACTGAGAAAGCCACCTTTTTAGGCTACATCTCTGGTACAGACCGAACGCCCCCTAAGGAAAGCCCCTGCGCGCTTTCTCAATCTTCCTCCTGCTACTCGGCAGCCAGCTGTCTCATCACCTGGGCCACCTAACCTATAAGGCCTCCTAGGAATTTGACGCCATTGGGACAACCTTGCAAACAGGTTTTCAAAGTGTTGGTCGAAAGGGGGCTCTTAACACTGCTAGCACCCAGACCACCACCAAATCCTCTTACCAAGTTCTATAACCCAAACGCTCATTGTTA
This sequence comes from Castanopsis chinensis, assembly GCA_032878915.1. Classification (NCBI taxonomy): domain Eukaryota; kingdom Viridiplantae; phylum Streptophyta; class Magnoliopsida; order Fagales; family Fagaceae; genus Castanopsis; species Castanopsis chinensis. The sequence continues at coordinate 2,017,350 of JAVQMG010000114.1, read as the reverse complement.
ATTCAATCAAGGCCCGGGCCATAAAACGGATCGGTGCTTTTCTCTCACTCCTTCGAGAAAAGTCAGACTAGGTGAGCTATCTTCTCTGTCGTCTTATCGACCCACCCTTCTAGTCGATTAACCTTTGTCACCTTTTTGAGCTAGAGTGCAGGGCGCTCTTCAGGAATCAAAACCAAACCTCGGTCTTTTGAGCCAACAGCTTTTGGTTCATTTCAGTAGCCCGAACGAGAGTCGACTTATTTCAGTTTAGGATACTAAACCGGACTTCTCACCCGGTAAGGTGGTCCACCCACACTTGAGTGAGCTATCAGGCTCCACACATTCGTCGACCAACCACTTCGTTCGGAAACTCAATCAAAAGGCGAAGATTCTCTGGCTTCATTGAATGTCACACTTTTGAAAGCGGAGAGGACAGCAAATAAAGAAAGATTAAGGAAGTCGAGCTAGTCAATCCACACTTGCCTTTCCGCTTTTTCTCCGGAAGCTCAATTAGTGACGATTTTTTGCTTTCTAGATGTGGCCTCAGTCTTTGTATATTATCTCCTTTGCAAGACATATCAGGAAAAACTGTTAACAACTGCTCTAGCAACGTTCTTTCCTGCGCCATCTCTTGCTTTGTTTTCTAGTTAGGGGGGTAGCGCAGGCCAAATACAGAAGCCCTAACAGCAGCGATAACCATAGCGCGAAAGAAAAGCAGCCAAGGGAAAGAGGGCGGGGAAGGAAGAGGTGAAATTCCTTGCCCAGGTTACTGGACTGGGATTTCTCATAGCGGTGCTGTAGGCCTTGCTATGGGGTTCGTAGTGTTGGCTCCCAAAAGAGCTACGGACTCGTCAAGGTGATTCTGAGTTCTATTTCCAGTCTGGAATAAGAACAGACTGAACACAAAGCAGCCAATCGAAACCAACCTTCGAAGAGACACGAATCACATACCTTTCTGACAAACCGGATTAATTAGGAAGGGCTAGATTGACATCTCAGCTAGGGCAGGGCATTCATGGATGGGCCGACAAAGCAGCTTTTCCGTGGGGGGCCAATCGATGATGAGTGAACCTTCCCCGGGCCCCCTCTGGGGAATGCAACACACGAGCTTCTTTCAACTATGATTTACTGGCACACGCTAATGGAAGAACCAAACAACGGAATAGGATGATCGATGGTATCATTTTCTGACTTCCTGACTGACCGAGCACCGGCATCAATCTTTCGTATGTGATTCCGTTTTCCATACCCAATTATCTCACATGATCGAGACTCTCCTATCTCCATTTCTCTGGTCACATATTAGAGTAGAAAGAACCAAGAAAGAAGGGTGGTGGGTTGGGGTAGGATATACCTTCTGATCCAGATACCTTAGATCTAGCTATGCTTGCTTGCTGACCTGTGCTACCTATTCTATTCTTGACACATTAGGGTAGGAATAAAAGTAAGCTGAGCTGCCTATCTCGCTGTGAGCGCTACCTAAGCACTGTTGAAGGCACTCAGAGAAGAGTGGAAATAGTCCGTTATAGGAGAGGGCTTCTCACTAACACTTTCGACTCACTGCCAAAAGCTCCTTCTTGTGCGCTAACGCTGGAAGGGATGGTTTTGGGTGGGAGAGAGACCACTGGAAGACTTACTCGTTTAGATAGAGATAAGCTATACATAAAAAATATGGAACTCCCCCAGGCGTTCACTAAATGCATTTCGCTTACAGTCACTAGGAAGGGGTTCTAGTAACGAAAGATTCCTTCTATAGGTAGGCCACATTTCTCATATTCATTTCATGGTCTGCCATTTTGGAAAGCAGGGGCAAGTCAGGCATGATGCTTTCCCGGGGAGACCCTTTCCATTTAAATAATAATGAAGCTTCTCGCGCATTTGTGCTTGCTGTGAAAGTTATCTTCGTTATCAAGAGATGGGGCGTTCTCTCTCCCTACTTAACTAACAAGCAATGGGGACAAAGGCCTCGAATCCTGTCTTTGACGGTGATCATAGCGTGTCACGCTGGGAAACTGATCGAATGTTTTCTGTCTCAATGTCAGTGTGAAAGTCCTAATATCTTTACGAAGTCGAAATAGCATCACAGAAAGAGCAGCCGGAACCTACTCCCAGTTGGCCAGCATCAAAGCAGGAGCTTCTCCCGATGACACTACTAATGTGGAATACCAAGTGCGAAGGTTATCCATTTAGATTGCTGTCTAGTGGTACTTTCTGGAGCGAAGCTGCCATCCAAAGCATTCTTTCTGGAAATGTTGTGTGGATTCGAACAGATGTTGGGTTTCGGCCCAACAAGCAAAGTACCTCCAGAATTCTTCTTTCATGCAGGCTCAGGGGCATCAGAAGTCTTCTTGGTTCTGGAAGGGTGTTCTTCAGACAAGAGATCTTCTTCAAAAAGGCCTGTGCTACTTAGTTCAAAATGGACAAGATATTCGAGTTTGGGATGATCCTTGGCTTCCTCAACTACCATCCTTTCGTCCTACCATTCGAGAAGGAGTGTCTATCCCAAGAAATATTCATTCGGTGGCTGACCTCATTGACCCTTCCTCAAACCAGTGGAATGAAACTCTTATCCGAGACATTTTTGTCCAGTGCCCAAGCCATCTTAAGTATCCATCTTCCGCAGCTCACTCTAGGGGATAAAAGAATATGAGCACCGGATCAAAAAGGGACTTTTTCTACTAAGTCTGCCTATTTGGTAGACCAGGCTAATCGGTTTCAGGAACAAGGCCCCCTAAGCCAGAAGGAGTGGAACCCCCTTTTGTCCTCCAATATCCAGGAGAGACGGAAGCACCTAATTTGGCGAGTTGCATGGGATGCCCTCCCGGTGAGAGCCAAAATCGCCCGGATGATGCATTTGATAAATGCCCTCTTTGTCGCTCGGGGCAATCAACTCTCAGGCATTTGTTTCTCTCTTGTCATTTTGCGAAGGTTCTCTGGAGGGAATCACCATGGCCAATGGACATTAGTGTCTTCTCTGAGAAACCTCTTGAGGAATGGAATTAAATTACCCTCAGGATCAAGCCTGATCAGTTCCTACTTTAAAAGGAAAGGTAGCAACCGTAGCTTTCTTCATAGTAGCTTTTCTAGCAGTAGAAATGATGACTAGCAAAGGAATAGAGATGGCGGCGGGAGAATAGGTAGGCCTTGTTAGCGGCACATCATCAGGAATGGATTCAATCAACGGATTTCCCTTGCCTCCTGGACCAATACTCTTCCAATGGCAAATATTCTCCTTTTGCCTCCACCCTCAACACTTTGACCCAGACGACCACTTACAGCCGGCCAATCAACACCCAACTGTCGGATTGACGGGAGAAACGGCCCAATAGTTCGTTCAAAGGTATCTCGGTCGATACCAGAGAACCACTTGTTGTTCCGATCTCCTGAAAATCTGACACGCTGAGGCCATAGCAGACCAGTTGACTGATACTCTTCTGTCACATGGATTCTCTCCATGAGCCAAGTATAGGCTAGAAGCTCGAACATTAAAGCGGGAAAGGGAGATTGCAGGCCATGCCTAACAAACCTCGCCGCACCCTCGACTTCTTGACGGAGACACTCAGTCATCTGTTTGTAAGTGGGTAAAGACTTCCAGGTCGGGGTCCAAGACATCCCTTGACAAAGAGGTATCTTGGACAATCTGGGAAGATACCGATTCATGATAGTAGGGAGGCAACCTTTAAGTTGACCAACTACCTCAGAAACAGTATCCAGATCAGCAGGAGCAATAATGCTCTTAAAAGTTGATGCGTTTACCCTCTTAGCGAGTTTTATGACTCGGCTTAATGAAAAGAAAGAGAGGTAAATCTTAACAAGCTGATCAGCCTTCTGATCCTTCCTACAGATCATCTTGCGATGAAATGCGGGAATGATGCGAGGGTAACCAGATCTGGTGAGGGAGACAGGGACGGGGAAGAGGCCATGGTCTCGTCGTTCACCAGCAATTTGGTTGATACAAACATTTATTTTCTGCCTATCTTTCTGTGGTAGTCACGGAATGGACAAGTGACAGCAGTACCCATTTCCGGAGTGGAATCAGCACCAGGAACGGAGTAAGCAGCGAAGGAGGTAGAGGCAGGCATGAAGGCAAGAGCAGTTATGGTTCGGTCAGTGCCTTCCCTTAGGGCTAAGTCCCTTCCGTCCGTCCCTTCGGTAAGTCAGTTAGTCAATCAGTTCAGTCTGTTAGTCTCTTCTTATATCTTGCACGAGCATCCCATTTCATTCCTTTCTTTTGTACTCGGCTAGACAGAAGGGGTCGGTCGATAGCCAACTCGAGACTTCTTCATTCAATCCGACATCGGTGGAAAAGAAAAGGAGGCTGCTTTTGCTTTAGCAGGATGGGATGGATTTCTTTTTTGGTGGTGGGTCCGGAGTAGGAAATCGCATCATAAGCGGGTAGGTCATCATATAGGTTTCGAGGAGGGGAACGAGATCCGATTCCGAATACTGCTCCTTCTTTACCAGGTTCAGATCTTTACTCGACTTCACATGTGGAGGGAAATCCTATAAACGGGGGAGTGACGGAGACGGAATAAAGGCTGATCTGGCAATCGATCTTGATGTCGCCTCGTCCCCTCAACTGCTTCATTAGCGGGTGATCGATCCGTCGAATCCGACTCAATTTCCCCAACCTTTCTGTTGGACCATTCATTGGATTGATCCTTCCACCGCCCCTAGAGGGCGCCAGGTAGACCAGAACGGGAAAGAAAAATCACCCTTATCCAACTACCAGCGAGGGCACTCCACCTTCTTTATTGAACTCGAACGCGGGACAATCCAGAATCGCTTCGGGTGGGGGAAACATATCTACACTGACAGGAAAGGGAAGACCGAGCAGACTAGGGGCTAACGTCTCGATGAAACGGAAAGCGAAAAAGCAATGAAAATGCAACCTCAGAGTTCGGGGCAGACCCAGTTTCAGTGGTTTCGGGATGACCTTCGTGTGGAATATAGGGAGTGCGCAGAAGCTAGTCAAGTGGCTCGAGAGACCTCAAACTGTCTGATCAATCGTCAGAAAAAAAAATTCTTTATTCTAAGACCGAAGCTTGAAGTCCCCTATTCAGTTCTGTCTTTCTTTCGCTTTTCAGCCACTTCTGCTGCTCTCAAACAACAGAACTACTTGCATCTGGGGTGAAATGACCTGCTGGAACCAAACACAGGTTGAGGCACTTTCTTCGCCTGCCCTTTATCTTTATATTATAATTAGAAGTTGCAAAGATCCAGTTCTTCCTCGGCTTCACAGGCTCAGCCATGAAATTCCCAGAATCGAGACCAGATCTCAAAACAAATCGACTCAAAAGGCTGCATTTGGCGACGACTCTTCCACCCTTTGGACGCCAACTCCACCTTTCGGCGACTCCTACCCCTTTTTGCTACGTGGGGGCAACTTCGCGCACGAGAGACAGCTTTTTCAGAATCATTTGTTCAATCAGCTCGGTTGAATCAAAGATCCCACTCCAGGGAAGATCGACTCTTCTTTAACCCTCTTCTTTTATCATACAGATCTTACGTGAAGCCCTTAGCTCGCCAGTCGAAATGGGACAGCAACACTCGAGATGCCGGGCCTATTGATCAGATCATACGAGATCTCACCCCACATCTCTATCCATTAAACGGAAGACAGGACGCCAAAGCAGACTCCAGAGCGGGAAGCGCGGGCAAGGTCAACTACTTATTGTATTACAGTATTACACAAAGGAGCTCACTCAGGAAAAGCCACTTATTGGGCTGGAAGAACGGGCAAAGGGATGGGGCTTGGGTTCGATTTCAGTAACAGAACCTCGTACCCTAACCTTTAGTAAGAGAGATCCGGGGGGTGACCCTTTATCTCACCTGTCAGTACAGGAAGGTGGGCAGAGATGGAAATCCTAACAAACCGAAGACGCCTTTGGGATGCAGCAGAACCAAGCTCCTAGGATTGAAAACCTTCTAGGAAATCAAATAGGGAAGGCAGGACGAGCAGACTCACTTGTCGAACTAGGAGGAGCTAGAAGGTACGAGCTCTTTGATTAACCAGGCACAAATGGGCAGACTCAGGAAAAGGCGCTTACAGACTTGAGATTGACGATCGATGAACTCACTACGGGAAGCCCGAACCCCGACTTTATAACTAGGATTTAGACCTTCCCCTGTGGTTTGAACTTGTGGAATTCCATTCTTAGAACCACCTTTTCGAAGTTGGTTTTCCCTCACCAGATTCAACTAATGAGCGATGACCGCAGTTTGATAATCATTCTTTGGGTTCAGCTTAGTCAGGATTGAACGCTCGGCGAAACGTCAAGCGAAAGAACAATTCTGCTTCAAAGCTCGTGCTTTTGGCTTAACAAGCTTGTCGAAGAGGGGATTGGGATCAAAACGATCAAAGTGGAGGAAAGTCGGCGTTTTTCGCTTCAATCGATAGTCACTCCGCCGAGTTCAATCTCAAGTGGAGAAGAAAGCTAGCCTTTTTGGCTTCCATTTACGAAATGGGAGATCAAAAGTCGAATCGGGCAGAGGCAGGAAAGATCTTTTGCCCTAAAGAGAGAAGGCAATGGGGTGAGCTCGTTCAAAATGAGAAGACGTTTCGTCTTTTGCGCTTAAAAAGGGGCGATTTAAGCAATGACGAAGGCTTGGGACCTTGAATGGTGTCGGGGTTAACGAACTTTGACTTCTCTTCTTTTACTTTTATCTGACCCGAGGGAAAGACTGAATCTTCTCACACTGGGACCGTTCATCCGGATCTGCCCGGTGGTGTACTCTAGAATTCCCCATCTTGGGGTTCGGACTGAAAATCCAATCAATCAGATCATTCAAGGAAGGCAAGACTCACCTCTTCGATGTCAAATTCCTTCTTTTGAAATGCACCTTCACCTGCCCCTTTTCGACGTGGGCAAAGAGCAAGACATGAAATAACAAGATCTTTTGGATAACGAAGTCATCTCAAGGGTTTAGCAACCAGCTCTGAACCATCATAGGTTGTTGACTACATAGATGGAGGATTGCACCTAGATGCCCGACTTCGTATCCCACCCTCTCCTCTGATCTACGCCCTCCTTCAGCTAGACATAAGCCGGATCCAAGCTTACCCTTGAAGTGAGCACTGCCATCTCTTTGAATCACCCTTCTGGTTGACAACCCAGGAAGCTTAGCGAACTCGTTACTCGTTATTAATCTTACTCGGACGGTGGTAGAGCCAGCCCTGAAACATCTTCCCCGGACGCCGGTCGAGCTTAAACATAATCTCATCTCCCGGTGGGAAAGCAAAGAAAAGATGTTATGTTGCTATCTCAATTGGTCAAATAAGAACCCCTCTCCTGCGGATCCCCTTATGCGTACCTGAAGCCTGATCGTTCTTCTCGTAGACCGCTCGGTGCTCGCTCGGTCAATTAGTATGTGATCAAATTGTCAGTATCTGTCGCCCTAGCCAATAGAGTAGTAGGTATACTCCCTGTAGGTTCATTCCTGGGCTCTTTCACTTCTGTTTAAGTACACCTTCTTATATGTGATCAAATTCTTAATGACCCCGTACGTCAGGCAGCACTAAGGAACAACGCAAACGAAAAAGACAAGTTTTGTGGCGTGGCCTATAGACACTGACTAATCTCTCTCAGCATAGCTCTCACACTATCGGTGGGCTATTAGCGCTATCCCTCGCTATGGACAGGCTCGCGCATCGGTTCGGTTCGTGACTGCATAGCGAGCAAAAGCAGACTTCTGGAGCTGCTAGTAAACTTGCTCTTTACCATGCCCTAGACAGTCATTACAGTCAAAGATTCATGGATTGGTGAAGAGGTGCGACAAGGGATTACAGAGCTAGTACAGATGCTAACCCCAAAGCCTCAAGTTTGGTGTACTGGGTGCCACTTGGAAGGGCACCACGTTTCTGAGTGTCCCAGCCTGTAGAAGGCCAGGTTAACAGATCCATATTATGGCTTTCGTGGTCGAGGTGAAGAGTCCGAGTCTTGGTCTTGAGATAAAGAATCTGATCTTAGGGATGAATAATTTCTAGAGCTAGAAGCACCACCAAGAGCAGCAGTTTTTTCTGTTGTTGATTCTGATCTTGATCCAGTCGTCGATGAAGCAGCAGAGCCGCCTCATAAGTCAGAGCATCAGTAGATCCAGTACCAGTTCTTTCTGTCGATTATGCAGTTGTTGATCCAGCAGCAGTAGAAGCAAAGGATACAGTTCCTATCCCAGCTTCTTTCCTAGGGTGACATTAGCCAAGGTTTCTGGACCTGTAGCTTATCCGGTAGCTAGGGCAAGGCCTGCGGATACACTAATTATCCCACCACTATTTATCCCCCGTTGATTTACCTGTTAAAGAAGTCATTTCAGTCGATCCTCTAGCAATTGAATCCGTCGCAGTTTCCATGCCTCGCTAAGCACCCCTCACAATTCGATATCCAACAGCAGAAGATTTAGCAAAGCCAGCAGCAATCCCATCAATTGATCGAGATTGATACCCTGCAGGCAGCGAAGAAAGCATACGAGTGAGCCCCCATTATTCCAGGTATGGTTTGGAATGGGTCATTGACTACTGGATCCTTTTAATAGTAATAACAATCTCTTTATCCCACCCATAACCCGCTCTTAGAGAGAGTTTAAGATAGCTGAAGCTTTATACGCATTCATATACGGAACAATCTATTATTCATCCTTGTCCAATTGAGGGACTGCAAGTGCCAAACGCGGATCCATCTTATATGGTGATGGTAGTGAAAAAATCTCCGTATAGTGACTGCAATATGGAATCTCATGCCTTAAGTTCCTAAGGCGCGAAAGCTATTAATTCATTATAGAACTTGAACGATTATTCAGTAGTCGCTCTATATAAGTAGTAAAAGCACCACCTGCAGAAGCATTGGTTATTCAACAGACGCTTCAATAGGTTTTCCAACAGAATATGAGACGGGATTACGAGCAACTGGGTCTGCTGATTCAATGAATTCAACTAGGTAAACTGCCTTTGCGCTTGACTCTTCCTCTCAATCTCAAATTGAAAGAGTTCCGTGCGAAGGGATACTAGGTCTACTGAATCAGCGAAAGCTCTAGGGTCGTACTAAACTCCTAGTTCTCTTTCTAAGCGATTTGCGTTTATGGATAATGCATTGGATTGGTCCTATTCATTTCTTCAGCGTTGTAATGCTTGGTAACCAAATATTGGCTTGAGGCATTTTCGATCTCTAATTTCTAAAAATATTGTCTCTCTATTCTCAAAATTCAAAATTCTATATATATATATATATATATATGAAGAAAATAATAAAAAATCTTCTAAAAAGATTTACTTAACTATTTGTAAGAGCATATATCTTGAATGTTGAATATGAACTACGTATGCTGTAAAAGAAATAAGATTGGGTTTGGAATCTGCTTCGGTAGAGTCCACCGCCTTTGTGTAGCCATAATCGGCACGTATAAAAAAAATTTAAAAAATTTACAACTTTTGAAAGGTCCAATCAGGCACAAACACACCACGGTCACATAGTTTCTCTCAACGCACCACAATCCCATAGTCTCTCTCTCTTTCTCTCTCTCTCTCTCTCTCTCTCTCATATTATGAGCATGAGAGGAGCAGATGAAAGTTTTGCCAATATCCAACACCCTAGCTCCTTAGTAATGTGGGATAGAGCCTGATGGACCTTTTAAAATTATTTATTTTTTTGGCAAAGTTATTACAAAAAATGAGACAAATAGATGAAGGCTTTCCAGGTATAATTCCCGAACATTACACGTACTTGTGACACCATCTCCTTCCTCTCTAACATATTTTGTTCAGTTGTCCGATCTGTCTCTCATTAACTTTATGAGAGCTTGATTGATATAGGCCAAAATATATTGTTGGTCCTTAAAGTTTATAAGTTGAGTGCTTTTAGTCTCTAATATTTTAAATGATTTTAATCCCTAAGTTTAAATATGAGTGTTAATGGTACTTTGATTTGTCTAATTTTGATAATTTTCTTGTGCATGTGACTAACAGAGTAAGTGCCATTTTTTAATGACATGCCAGTTAGCTGAATTTTTATTAGAAAAAAAAATTGCACATTGCCAAATCACCCCATTCCGGTGTGTGATACTTTCCCAATTCAAACCCAACCCTATCTCAAGCTACTTTTCTGCTCCTTCAATGGTAGGCATTGGAAGAAATCTTTCTCTTTGATTCCTTGAGCTTTTATGATTCTTTTGAATTTTTGTTTGGGCTTGAAAATATTATGATGGGTTTCGTTTTAAATCTGCATTTCTCTCCACCATTGCACGAGACTTTTCAAGTGAGGAATGAGAGGAAAATCAAATTAAGAAAATTTTCAAAGTTTAATTTATCAACTTCTTGCGTTTTTCAAAAAGCAAACACAAATTCATTTAGAATTTTTGAAATATCACTAACTTTTGATCAAGTGGTCTGAATTTAATAAATACAGAATAGTTAGTTCGTCCTTTGAATCGCTTTTGTTTTACTTGAACTCTCCATTTGGATTAGAAAGTTCAAATTGGTATTGGCTTTACTTGGCTTTTTATGAATTTTTCTTTTGTGTTAAAAATGTGTTAGTTAAAGTATATTTATATTTTGAAAAAGTGAAAAAAGAAAAAGAAAAAAAGTGAGGTTAAACAAACTATCCATAAATAAAATAATCTAAAAAGTTAAATATAAAAGTTGGTTTAAAAATTGGTTAAGGTCAAGTGAAAATCAGAGCAACTTGGAGGTTCAGTACATTTGGTTGGCCGAGAAAATAAGAGCTGATCTGATAGAACAAAATTTTGAATTATTATCATGAAAATCGTTTAATGACTACAAGGCTCTTATGAGAAGATCTCAACCAATTCCACCGATAGAGTGCGGAGCACATCTCCTTAATTTGGATTTGAATTGGGAAAAATAAATACCAAACACGTGTATGGTTGAATGATTTGACTGTGTAATTTTTTAATTAAAATTTAGCAGCCATAATAATAGAAATTGCCACTTCATTAATTTTTCTGTTAGTTACATATACGAACAAATCAGAAGGATCATTATTAATTTTTTTTTTTTTTAACTTTCAAGACTAATGTTAAAATACAATATTATTAGCAACGCAATGTGTTATACCATGTTGTATATGCTATAGTGGGCGGAAGGGAAAGTATAGAATAGGAACATCAAGAACACGAGGTTTACGTGGTTCAGCCTTGTCGGCTTACATCCACGGAGGAATCTCTTAAGGGCTACATCTTTATTGTATAAGAGTGTAGTACAATAACCTGTGTTACAATAAACCCTAACATGTGTATATATTGGCGACTAAACCTAGACTATTAGTACAAGCAGGACTGGGCTTGGGCCTATTACATTGGGCTAATATATCTAATATATTTCTAACACCCTCTCTCAAACTCAAGGCGGAAGCTCGATGAAGGCTTGAGGTTGGATAAGCATGAGAAGATCATTTAGAGATGTCTTGAAGAATGCCTTTGAAGAAACCACAATGAAGAATATGTCAATTGACCAATTTTGGAGCTTCAAATGAAGAAACGGAGTCCAAAATCGGAATCTACGTGAAAAACTGAGCAAGATAGGCCATTTCAAAAATTTTGACTTCTGGTCAAAAGTCAACGCAAAAGTCAAAGTCAACAAAAGCCAACAATCCTAGTCAAAGTCAACGGTCAGTGCTCACGGGTCAGATCTGGGTGGTCCGGGTCAGGTCGGTCCGGGTCAACGGTCAGCTAGGTGACGTGGTGCTGACTAGACGACACTGCTGACGTGGCAAGATGACGTGGCTGAAGACGTGTTTAGGGCTGACGTGGTATGCTTGCGTGGCTGTTGACGTGGAGTGATGATGTCAGCAAGGGTCCTCCGACGCGTGCGAGAGTGCTCCGGCACGTGTGGCCGACGGCTAGAACCCAAGAGGCGCGTGAGAGCGCGTGCTAGCTCGGATGAGGACCAGATTTTCATGCTTCGTAGATCGGCGGACGAAAAGGCTTTAATGGCGGCGCGTGTAGCCAAATTCTGATCTAGTAGTGAACCTTCGGCGGCACGTGGGACTATTGTCCGAAGTTCACGTAGCGCGTGTTAGCATGTGCGGTGGATTCTGGTGATCGTAGTTCTGGGTTTTCCACACGGGAGGCCGAGGAGCATGGTTGTGTAGTTGGTTTCTCGAAAGGAAGGCTTGTTTTGCACAAATCTGAGATTGATGCCATGGGTCTACTTGAGTTTGTGGATCTTGGACATTGCATTGAGCCATGGTGGCTGCGAGATGCTGTGGAGTCTAGATCCAGCAGGCAAGCATGTGTGACTTCTGATGGTGGTGTGCACGTGAGAATCTTCTTTGCTGTGTAGAGATGTTTGTTTGATGCCAAGAACGAAGTTTGGCTCTGATACTATGTTAAAATACAATATTATTAGTAACGTAATGTGTTATACCATGTTGTATATGCTAGAGTGGATGCGGAAGGGAAAGCAAAGAATAGGAACATTAAGAACACGAGGTTTACGTGGTTCAGCCTTGTCGACTTACATTCATGGAGGAATCCCTTAAGGGCTACATCTTTATTGTATAAGGGTGTAGTACAATAACCTGTGTTACAATGAACCCTAACATGTGTATATATAGACGACTAAACCCTACACTACTAGTACAAGTAGGACTGAGTTTGGGCCTATTACATTGGGCTAATATATCTAATATTATCTCTAACAACTAAAATCACTCATTTGAAACATTATGGACTACAGATGGCTCAACATGTAAACTCAGAGACAAACAAAGTATCCCAGTCATTAATTTAAACTTGAGTCTCCACTTTTATTTTCATTTTCTTTAATTTGTTGGAGTCAAATATGCATGGATAAGGTCAATGACTGAGTATTTGGTGCATCCCAATATGGACACTTTCGGTAGCCTTACTACGGTATTTTTATTAAGAACGACACTTTAATGATAGAGGTTGAACTTGTTTTCTACTTCAAAAGCCGAAAGAAAGAGACAGAAATATAAATAAAAACTAAGGATAGGAATAAGTAATGGGGTAAAGATACATAGCTAATTTGGCTTTCCCTAGAGTGTACCATGCAATTAATACATGAAAAATGACTTCAGAGTGAAAGCCCCACTCAAAGTTTTAGGTCACATCAATGCCTTACATTTTTTAGCTTTTGTTTTTTATATAAGAAATTATTATGACTAGGCAAAATGATTACGTTGGAAAGGTTTGGAATTTGCAGTACGTAGCATATTCTTCGCCCTCAACCTTCAACAAAGATATCAAAAAGAACCTATCCCAAAAAAAAAAAAAAAAAAACCAAAAAGAACCTATTCAAAAAAAAAAAAAAAAAAAAAGATATCAAAAAGAACGTATTATAAAAAGAGTCGTAATAGTTACATACGGTATATGTGAAACATTTCAGTTGAAATCGTGCTTGCTAGTTACTATTGTTGTCTCACAATAATTATCTCCTGTGTCTATGGTGTCCACAGATACGGATATGTGCTTTTGCGGACATGGCTTGACTATTGCCAGTGCGCACATTCTTTGGATTCTGCATATGCATGCGTGCGTGCTTTAAACTATTATATCATGTGAAAAGTCTAAAGCGACAGCATGACATTGACTTTACTTTTTTTGTTATATTATTTTGATATTGTTACCAATGTAGTGATTGATTCGGAAAGTATAGTCTTTCATTAACTTGTTTGAAAATAGACAGTGACTGTACATTTTGTTGCATATATACTTTGATATTAGGGGTGTTTCGGTTCAGTTTCGGTCGGTTTTTTTTTTACTGACCAACCGAAACTGAAATTTTCGGTTTTCAAAATTGTCCATCGAAACCGACCGAAATAGTTGAAACACCGTCGGTTTCGGTTTGTTTCGGTTTTGGTCGGTTTTTCGGTGGTTTTCGGTTTCAATAACATCCCAGATTCACAGTCACAAATAGAAAAAAAAACAACTCAACATAAAAAAATAACAATCACAGTTTCACATATTCAGTATTAAACAAAATACAAACTACAAACTACAAAAAAGAGAAAGGCTTATCGAGAAATGTCACTAAGAATGAAAAGATCAAGCCGGCATGGGGAGGTGCGACAAAGGCCGATTCGTGTGGAGGCGGCGGCAGTGGAGGTAGATCGAGGCGGCGGCGAGGCAGATCGACGCAGATCGAAGCAGATCGAGGCCGGCGTGTGGAGGCGGCACAAAGGCACGGCCATGGGAATCAGAGAAAGGATCAAAGGAAAAAAAAAAAAAAATGAGGAGGCGCTGTCGCGCTGAACTACTGAAGCGAGAAGGGTAGACTGTAGAGACTAGAGAGAGACAGAAAATTGGGGAAGGGGGTAGCTTGAAGGTCCCTGAGACTCAGAGAAAGAAAGAAAGAAAAAAAAAAAAAAAAAAAGAAAGAAAGAAAAGAAAGTGCCGATGAACTGTTGAAGAGAGACAGAGAAGTTGGAAGAGAGGAGGTCGGCTGAAGAATGAAAGAGAAGAGAAAAAGGTATTAGGGGGTATTTATAGAAACTAATAGGGTTTTAAAAAATAACATTGCAAAAATAAAAGCCCACGCGAAGGCTCGACCCATGGATCAGTTAGTCAACACGCAGAGACTCAACCACTAAGCCACTATTGAGATACATTTTAAAAGCTACATAAATATATACATATATATATTCGGTTCGGTTCGGTTGGTTTCGGGGTGAAAAGATCCAACACCGAAACCGAACTGAAATATTTCGGTTTTCTAAAATTCAAACCGAAACCGAACCGCACCGAACCCAAACCGAAAAATTGAACTCGGTTCGATTGGTTTCGGCCGGTTTTTTCGGTTCATTGGTTTTTTGCACACCCCTATTTGATATGGTGATAATTAAAAGGAGTACTTGATTTGTAAATTGAAAATTTGACTCATTTATTTTTTATTATGAGTCTGTTTGACTAATCTTTTCATAAGAAAAATAATTCTCTTGTACATGTACATATCACGTGCTCTCCTCTCATTCTAGAAGATATATGTCAATGAAGAATGGTTTATATTACCGACCAATTCTACGTGATATGTAACAATAACATCAAATCGTGCCAACTACAAGCATATATAAATTGTAAAATATTCCTCAATTATGAGTCTATTTAACAAATCTTGTAAGAAGAAAAACAATTCTCCCATATATATCACGTGCTTTACTTTCGTTTTAAAAGTTGTATGCCGAGAAACAGGGACGGACCCATGTTAGGGCAGAGGGTGGCCATGGCCCCCCCTCCCAATTTTGGGAAAAAAAAATATAACACTATATACAAAAATTTCTCCTAAAAAATATATTTTTGGCCCCCTTCCTTCAAAATCCTTACATTTTAACTCAGGAAAACTAGAAAGAAAATTGCAACATCCTTTTGCCCATTGCATATTGATCCAAAAATATGAAGTCCGTGGAAACTATGATTAAATGTGTGCAGTGGATACTATTGCTTGTTTGTAGGTTTAATTTTATGAATTATTAACTATTTTTAGAAAATATTTTATTAACATTAATGTTGTTGTAGCTTGTGGGGTATGTTTGTTTGGTTTATTTTTTGGAATAAATTTTGAAACGATAGAGCTATATAATATGAAAATAACGAAACTTTTACTTGAATTATTGATGATGGGAAACTTATCTATAATATTTGATTTTTTTAAAGAGAAAAAAATTACAAATAATTTGAAGCTGATAATGCAAAATTACCTCTAATGTTGATGTCCCAATTCATGAAATTTTTCAAACAAAATTCCAAAAAATTCCACCGATTAAATTAGTATTCGGTCCAAATTGTGAAAATATGAGATCATAATGTTAATGAATGTGACGAAATTCAACAAAGCTTGAGTAGGTGTTGGTTTTGATTTTTATAAATTTTTTTGGGTTTATACTTTGGCCCCCCTCAACTTCAAATTCTAGTTCCGTCCTTACCGAGAAAGAAGGATTTTATATCACGAGTCATTTTTTATGAAAAATGACCAGTGATATAAGATTTGGTGTTATTGTTAACAATAACACCAAATCTTATAATAATTGCCAATCACGAGTAAAAACAATAAAGAATAGTTTTACTTTATCTTCCTTTAAAAAAGAAAAATACGTTTCTTAAAATTGCTCATTATAGAGTGGATTGTAGTTCCATGAATCTTGACCTGATGTAGTCCCAACATACATCAACTATTTTGGTGTATACTAAATTGACCTTGTTTTAAGGACATCACCATAAACAAAACATAATCTATCAATCTTGGTCAAAAAATGAGCCCTATTCATTCTTTTAATGTGCTTGATCCGAAATAAAGGGAGGTTGTCACTAAACCAAGATTACAAAACACTAAAAATATGTTTGGTACATTGAATGGAGATTACATTAAGAATAGTAATCTTTATTATTGAGAATAGAAGATATTGTAATGAAATAACTATTACTATTCATAAGTTTGGTTGTTACATATAGAAAGATTGTAAAAGATGATGTATAAGGAAAATTTATATTTTTTGGAGATATATCAATTTTAAGACCTACTATATGTGTAAGGTGGCAGTTCGTGCCTAGGCCCAACAAGAATGAGGGTATAGGCCCAAAGAGCCCAATAAATTTATAGAGTGTGGGTTAGAAATCTTGTTTCTAATGAGTTTAAATGGTAACAACAATGACCCAAGATTACGAAACAACAAGAATGAACGAGTTTATAAGATGAAACTTATTCTCAGACTCAAGCCGAGGACCGAGTGCTTATATTTCTCCTCACTTAAAGATTAATTACAAATATCTAGTCTATAGTGATTTCATTTCTATTTCCCAATCCCCTCTTCTACAGGAGCTTCCTCCTTTTTATAGTTCCTCCTCCCCTCCATTCTTGCTTTCCACGTTTAGATTCAAACTGCTTCCCTTGATACTTGTCCCATCAGCCTTTTCTTGAAGTCCTTAGGTAATAACTGTAAGGCTGCAAATCACTGTTCAAGTACTACTTCCTCATAAGTGCGGTCAGAGACTTAGGTACAGAGCATTCAAAGCGGTAGTAGTAGCTTTCTTTGAGATATTTCCTAACTGCCCTTGCTCTCTGTGCCCTTATGAAACATATCCTCATCCCCAAGACTTTCCAAAATATCATTCTAGTCAACATGATGTACCACCTGACCCTCACTGCACTTAGCCGAGGAGGTACTCCTCCTCGGATTATTCACGTTCACATTGTCTACCACACTTGCTTTTGGGGCTATAAGTTTGATATCATTATTACCATCAATCCGTTCTCGGACAAGTAAGTGTTCTTAGACCAAGCCCATGGCCCAAAAACATATCTTGGGCCTTTTATAGCCCCTCAAAACTTCATTTTTCTCTCTCATCCGAGGAGAAAATTGGGATTTTGACCTAACACAACAACTTTTACACGCTTCTCAAATTTCCACATGTGAGAATGTCGTTTCCCACTTTTGAAACTATTTTTGACGTTTTGAAGCCCGTGATGCCTCCATTAAATGCTCCAGGCGATCCTCTGTCCTCCACTTTCAACAGTGCGATGTGAATCCCACGGTCATAATCTCTCCTTGAATTTTTAGCAGGATAACTCCCGCTCTATCACACCTCTCATATAAAACGTTTGGGAGGATACAATCTTCTCATTATTTCACAAACCAGTTAGCCCTTAAGAATAACTTACTTTCTTAGTTCTCAAGAAGTTCCTGAATAGTCATCCGTTTTTCCCCTCGTAAGTTTTCACGCTCCCAGATTCTTTTTTCCCTTGGCCATTCACCTCGGCTTATTAATCTTTTCCCCTTTTTCAAAATCTTCATTTCTATTTTGTTTAAATGGGTAGATTCAAAGACCTAGTAGATAATCATGTGGGGATGACACTTCCTATGGGGGGCGTAACTTGAGATTACTTATATAACCATAGGTTTTGCCCGCACCAATGTGCATCTAATGTATTTAGAATCTTAGGCAGTGTCGACGCTCTTAATGAGCAAATGGGTTTGAGACTCACATGGCATGACGTTGTCCATATGTATGAGTGTCGCTCACTTACTGACTTGGGGTATTACCTCAAGTCTAGATTTAGGGTCGTTAGGCTTGTGTCGTGTCTTCTTAAATCTAACAAGGGCCAAAGGACGACTACCTAATCGCCTCTGGGGAGTGGCACGATGATCTTCACAGCCTAGTCGAGAAGGGAACACCAGATGTGACTCCATAGGGTTAGGCCCCTTGGCACGAGGTTTAGTTCTTCTAACTTTATCATTTATATTTTTATTGTACATTAGTTTCCTTTTAGTGGCGGACATTATTGGTCTGACCATGATTGGCTTCTCGAATGTTTTTGAAGACAGGCAGCACGTAGCACCCCGCTTCAGCTTATCCAACATCAAAGACCTCAACAGAGTTTTAAAGTCTGAGGTGTTTGTGAGTGAAGATGGGTAGCTGAGGGTGATCCATCTCATCTTGGGCTTTGAACCTATATTAACCACCTTCCAAGACATAGGCAATGCAATCATAGCGGGTGACTGTAGGCGTAGAAGAATAGACGTCTCTAAAGTAGGATTTTTTACCTCACAAGAACTGCCCGACGAACCTCCTCTCCTCCTTCTCGCATGCCCAATAGCAGCAGTCCCCCCTGTACGCCCCGAAGTAGCAGCCTCCAGGGAGGAATCTACTTCCTCATGCTTGTCACTCGAGGAAGAAATAGACAAATTCCAACTAGAGAAGGAAGAAGAGGAACAGATTAATCTTATCAACCTCTCAAACTCCTAGAGTGAACCCAACAGGTTAATAGCCAAGTTTCCTCCTTTGGTAATCACCGAGGTAGATAGCGAGGCCGAGGAAGAATCGATGGCTTTGAATCTGAGGAAGGGTTTGAAAGAAATAATGGCTGGTAGGCAGAAAGGGTCGTCATCCAAAGAGGCCCAAAAAACTCAACTTCCGCCCACCTTTCCATCCAACCTTCCCCCTCCCATAACCACAACCGAAACCGACTTGTTCCTTATGGATAACCTGAAGATGAAAAGGAAGGAGCAAGAACTGGAGGAGGGAGAAATGGTTCCCTCAAAGAACGCCAAATAACAGAAAAAGGCCAAAGACAAATAAGTTACTCCTACAAATAATAGGGAGGAGACAATTGTTCCTGAGGTGCGCCAACAACCCGTTTGGGCTTCTTAGCTGGAGGTAGAGGGGGCTGCCATCCCGTTGAATGCCTCCATTAGAGAATTTTAGAGAGGGCATTCGGCCTACATCGCTAAAGCCTGGGAGCAGCCTTTCCTCCTACCAAAAGACATGGACGCACTGAAGCGTATAAGGCATCTAGACCTTTTCTTGTCGCTAAAGAGGGAACTTGCTATGGTAAATCCCACCATCATATTAGTTCGATAAATGCTAAGGCACTTTTTATCATTATATTATTTTTGTTTTGTCTTTACCTTCTTCTTTTTGTATGGAAGTTTTACTATTCTTATGTAGGCTATCCAGGAAGTCTTTATTACCGAGGAGTGGATCAAGGACGCTAAGAAGGAAACCAACGCCGAGATCTAAGCCCACATTAAGACCATCAAGACCCTGGGGACTTTGCAGGAAGAGAAAAAGGAGTTGGCTGACAAATTGATTGCCGAGGATAGAAAGCAGAAGAGTGCTTAATCTGGTATAGAGAGTGCTCAGAGGCAGGATGAAGATCAACACAAACAACTCCATCTCAAAGAGATAGATCTCGCCACTCAGTAGAAAATGGTTCTGGACCTTAAGGCTGAGCTGGAGAAAGCCAAAGTCGCTGCTCAGACAACCGAGGAAATTGCAGAGGTAGCAATACAAGCATCCTACGCTTGTAGAATAGAAGAAACTAAGATCCAGCTAGCTGAGGAGCTGGCCGAGGTGTGTAGGGATTACTGCAGGGAGACTTGGGAGAAAGCCCTTGAATTCTCCTTGACCTTGTAGGGTCTTTGCCTCCTCGGAGTTTAGGCAACCGGGGAAAGTGTATTACCATCCTGATATTCGTGAGATTTCGGTTGCCCCCGCCACTGTCCCAGAATATTCTATAAAGCCCTTGGCTGCGCAGGGTCTTCCTCCGCCCCCTGAAGCTTCTAAAGGATCCTCCCAAACCAGTGATGAAGATCAAAAAGGTGAAGTGGGTGAAGATAAAAGCAAAGGCAAAGAAGTTTAGGCCCCCTTAGAAACTAAAGATGCTGCCAAGGATAAGGATGATGCCAAAGCCAAAGAAACTTCCAAAGCCAAGGAAGCCGCTAAAATGAAAGAGGTGGAGGCCAAGCTCAAAGAGGTCGAGCCCACGGTGAAGGAAGATGACCCCCTTCCTAAATCAAACAAGAAAGATGACCTTGCCCCTACATCCAAGGTTTAGACTCCTAGGGTTTTTATTTTTATTACTTCTGTTTTTTTTTTAGTTAACTCTTTTTGCTTTTGTTACTATTTAATTAGATTTTTGTAAGTAAATTGTCTCTTATCAAGAATTAAATCAATGAAAATTATAAGTTCCTTATTTGTGACAGTTATGTTTACATCCTTTCCTAGTGTAATTACTATTGTTCTTTTTGTTTTTAATACTTAACTAGGGGGATAATAAGACATACCCCACTTTGTGGTCTGCATAGAGGATAAAACCCTCCCATCTATCTAACAGAATAAAAAATTACTAAGTCAACAATAATGTCTAAATCACAAATATATACATGTCATACTTACAAATGCTTTTAGTGATGCTCATGGACTTTCATTATCCAGATCACTGTAATGAGAATCCCTAATATATCCAATCAAAGGGACAAACCATGATCAATATGAACTTCAACATTTAGAGAACTAACTTGAAGTGTTACTTTAACTAAAATAGGTGATCTGATGAATCAAACATAATTAAGGGTTTGTTCAATACTTAGAAAAATGTTGGATGATATCAATTTTCTCAAGGTATGTGGTCCGAGGAACCAAACATAGCTAATGTCATGTTTGACACTTGGAGATAATGGAAGATATTAATTTTCCTAAGGTATGTTGTTCGAGGATACAAGCATAGCTAAGGTTCTGTTTGATTCTTAGTGAAACAATGGAAGATATCAATTTTCCCAAGGTATGTGGTCCAAAGAGCTAAGCATAGCCAATGTTCTGTTTGATTCTTAGTGAAACAATGGAAGATATCAATTTTTCCAAAGTATGTGGTTCGAGGAGCCAGGCATAGCCAAAGTTTTATTTGATTCTTAGAGAAATAATGGAAGATATCAATTTTCCCAAGGTATGTGGTCCGAGGAGTCAGGCATAGCCAATGTTCTGTTTAATTCTTAGAGAAACAATAAATGTAACGCATAAAGTAATAGGCTATATAGAACTGAAAAATATTTCATTAATAATAATACATTCGTAGGTTATTTACATTCCAGAGACATGGTACAACTTTTTTATCCAGATCTTCAAGATAATAGGCCCCTATCCCAGCTACTGAGGTGATGCGATATGTCCCTTCCCAATTTGGTCATAATTTTCCCAAGCTGGATTTTTTGTCATGCCCAAAACTTTCCTTAACATTAAATCCCCTGGCTCCAGTGTTCTTAGCTTCACGTTCGAGTCATAACCTTATTTAAGCTTGTGTTGGTAGTATGCTAGCTGAACCATAGCAATTTCTTTCTGTTCTTCAACCAAATCTTGACCCTTCTCTAACAATCCATTATTGTTACTTGGACTAAAAGAGCTCGACCTCAACATTGGGAAACTCGTCTTCAAAGGAATTATTGCTTCGGCCCCATAAGTCATTGAAAAAGGAGTTTCTCCGGGTGATAATATTTTTCCAGAAAAATCTTATTGTGTCCAGATCCCTAATATTTGATAGTGGCTCGGCTTCAACCCATTAAGTAAAGTAATCCATACCGACCAACAGAAATCTCTTATTCCTTGCTGCCTTGGGGAAGGGTCCTATAATATCCAAGCTCCATTGAGCGAAAGGCCAAGGACTGGATAGAGGATTAAGAACTCCTCCTGATTGATGAATATTGGGAGCAAACCTCTGACATTGGTCATACTTTTTTACATACTCCAGTACTTCCTTCTACATATTAGGTCACCAATATCCTTGAGTAAGGGCTCTATGAGACAAGGATCTTCCCCCTGTATGATTTCCACAAATCCCCTCATGCAATTCTTCTAGAAGCAACTCTGTTACTTCAGGGTGCATACACAGCAGATATGATCCAGAAAAAGAGTGTTTGTACAACTTTTGATCCTCGGACAGCCAAAACCGAGGAGCCTTCCTATGTACTTTGTTAGCTTCAGACTTTTCCTCAAGTAAGATATTCTCTTTAAGATACAACACAACTGGGTCCATCCAACTAAGTCCCACTTTAATCTGATGAACACGGACCACGTCTACATTTATCTTAGTAGGAGTATACAAATCTTCCACCAAAATAACCCGAGGTAAACTCTATGTTGAGGATGTTGCCAAGGTGGCCAGTGAGTCTACATGAGTGTTTCTATTTCTGAAAATTTGTACTGAAGTGAAAGATTCAAAATTTGATTGCAAACGTCTAACCTCACTTAAATATTCCTGCATTTTCGAGTCTCTTGCTTCTAGCTCTCCTTCCACCTGGCCTACAACCAACGTTGAGTTCGAGAACATCTCCACATTCTTCCCTCCCATTTTGTGAACCATAATCATCCCCATTAGCAGAGCTTCATACTCAACTTCATTATTCGTGGCCGAAAAACCCATTCTCAAGGACTTTTCAATGACGATTTTATCTGGAGATATTATAACCAGCCCCACTCCAGATCCTCTTTGATTTGCTACACCATCCATGTACACCTTCCATGATAGAGATTCTTTCAGAGAGATCATGCCAACTGATTTTTCATTCATGTCTGATCTCTTCATATGTTCTTTTAATGAAGGCTCAACGAACTCGTCTACCAAGTCAGCAAGGACTTGACCTTTCACATAGGTGCGTAGCATGTACTTTATATCAAAAGCCCCTAGAATTGTTCCTCACTTGGCAATCCTTTTCATATAATCAGCTCTTCGAAGTAGAGACCTGAGCGGGAGTTAGGTTAGGACCACAACTGTGTGAGACTGGAAGTAATGAGGTAGCTTTCGCGTGGCATGCACCACTGCCAAAATGGTTTTTTCCAGTGGCAAGTAGCAAATCTTAGTTTCATGCAACGACTTACTTACATAATAGACTAGTCTCTGAACACCGTTGTCAACCCTTATTAGTAACATGCTGACAGCATGAGAAACTATAGTGATATAGGCAAACAATATCTCATCTACCTCAGGCCTAGACACAATAGGTGGCCAAGAGAGATATTCTTTGAGTTGTTGAAAAGCCAAAGCACACTCCTCAGTCCATTCAAATCCTTTCCATTTATTCAGCAATTGGAAGAAAGGCCTACATCTGTTCGCGGACTGAGAAATAAACCGATTTAAAGCAGTCATCATTCCTGTTAATCTTTGAACTTCCTTAGGATTATGAGGTGGCTGCAAACTATTAATCACCTTAACTTGATCAAGATTAACTTCGATTCCACGATGTGTAACCATGAAGCCCTGAAATTTACCGGATCCCACGCCAAAAAGAGCATTTGGAAGCATTTAGGCACAACTTATACTTCCTTAGTGTCTCGAAGACATTTTCAAGATTCTCAACATGCTTAGACACCATCTTACTCTTTACCACCATGTCATCCACATAAACTTCAATGCTCTTCCCTAACTGCGACTCGAACATCCTAGTCATCATCCTTTGGTAAGTGGCCCTTGCATTCTTCAAACCGAAAGACATTACCTTATAATGATAGTCTCCAGTAGGAGTGACAAAGGCTGTTTTCTCTTGATCGTCCAAAGCTAAAGGTATTTGGTGATAACCTTGAAAAGCATCTAGGAAACTCATCCGAGGATACTTAGCCGTGGTATCCACCAATTGATCAATGCGAGGCATAGGGAAAGGATCTTTGGGACACACTTTATTCAAATCAGTAAAGTCTATGCATACTCGCCATTTGCCATTCTTCTTCTTAACCACCATTGTATTGGCCAACCAATCAGGATAAAACACCTCCTTGATAGCTCTTGCCTTCTTAAGCTTAATTACTTCTTCTTTGATAGTTTCAGAATGTTTTTTAGATGATCTCCGACATGGTTGCTTTTTTGGTACCATAGTGAGGTTGACATTCAAATGATGACAAATAAAGCTCGGATCGACCCCCGGGGCCTCATAAGCATTCCAAGCAAAAATATCACGGTTTCTATTAAGGAACTTCACCAATTCCTCTTTCTCCTGAGGAGGTAGCTGAGCGCCTACCTGAAAATACTTTTCTTTATCATCACTTATAGCAACTCCCTTTAAAGCTTCACACTCTGCTTCCACCGATAGACCCCCTGATAACCTCGACTCCTTTAATTGCTACAAATCATGATCATCTGTTGCCGAGGACCCAACTCCAGACTGGTGTCTAATTACAGCCACCATACACTGCCTCGCCGTAGATTGGCTTCTGATAAGCTTTTCAACCAGGTTCCCAGATGGATATTTCACCTTCAAATGTAAAGTGGAAGGGACAGCCCCCATGGCATGAAGCCAGGGTCTTGCCACAATGGCTGTGTATGGAGAATATGCATCCACCACTATGAAGTTGACCTCTATAACTTCTGACCCTGTTTGTACCGGTAACTTGACTTGTCCTATTGGTAATAACCATCTTCCCATTGAAACCTCCTAAAGGTGAATCATAACTAGTCAAATCTTCTGATTTTAATCCTAAACCTCTATACAAGTCTGGATACATAATTTCTGCCCCACTACCCTATCCACCATAACATGCCTTATGTCATACCCCTTATCCTGAGTGTGACCTCTAGAGCATCATCATGTGGCTGTATAGTTCCAAGCTTATCCTTCTCCAAGAAACTCAATGCCAGTTGTAGTGCAACCTTAGCTTTCTTCGGCCTACGATTAGAGTTCTCGGATAGTGGCTGAGCCACAGTCATTACCCGGGAAGGACACGAATCCACCCTTCCAGGATTTTCAAAAATGACATGAATGGTTCCCAACGGAGGCCTCGAAGAGGTGTTCCCCTAAGTACCTGAGCCTGTATGACCAACTTGCCCATTAGGCCTATATAGGAATTTTTGCAACTTTCCCTCTTTAACCAATTGCTCCAAATGATATCACAAATTTATGCAATTCGCGGTGGTATGTCCGCACTCTTGGTGGTACTGATAATGAAGGTTTTGGTTACGTCTTGTGGGGTCTCCATTCATCTAAGTATGGTTCATTCTTGATTTTCTTTAAAATCTGATAATTGGCTCTCGGAACACCGTGTTGATTGCTTGTGACACAATACCAACCCCAGTCTGCCTAGTGAAGTCTTGCCGAGGATGATTATCATTATACTTGTCCGACTTGAAGTCCCTCCTATCTTGAGAGACCACCTTTGCCTTTCCATTACCTAATTGCTGGTTCTCCTCAACCCGCTTATACTTATCAATTCGGTACATAAGTTGGCGCACACTACTAATTGGTTTCCCAGTTAAGGACTTCCTCAAATCATGCTTGGCTGGTAAGCCGACCTTGAAAGTTATAATGACCACATCATCAAAATCCCCATCAATCTCATTGAACATCTCCAAATATCTATCTGTGTACATTTTTAAGGTTTCATCCTTTCGTATGACCATAGACAACAAAGAATCCAAAGGCTAAGGGACTTTATTATATGTAATGAAGTGAGATCCAAATGCTCGAGTTAGTTCCTTAAAGGA
The DNA here is from genome assembly GCA_032878915.1 of Castanopsis chinensis. Classification (NCBI taxonomy): domain Eukaryota; kingdom Viridiplantae; phylum Streptophyta; class Magnoliopsida; order Fagales; family Fagaceae; genus Castanopsis; species Castanopsis chinensis. The sequence continues at coordinate 1,991,663 of JAVQMG010000114.1, read as the reverse complement.
ATAAATAAAACCTGATCCTAGGCCATCAAACCACCTCATCGCGATGGGTACCAAGCTGGATGGGAAGACTTTGCACATCAAACCTCATTCTTAGAGTGCACAGCTATTCTCTGATTGAAATGGCTTATGTGTTCCACTGGGTCTGTTCGACCATTATACATGGTGAATGCTGGCTGAGTGAAACGCTGAGGAAGTTTTCCCCCTTCAATCTTACGTGTGAAGGGTGATTTAGAAATTTGATTCAGTGCCCTACTCATAGCATCAATTCCCAAGCTCCTGGAGGACGAATTCCTATTCCTACGGTTATGGGAGCTACTCTCTTCATACGAGCAAGACTCACTAGGAGGAGTTCTCGACCTTGGCATATAGCTGTCTTCCTCATTCTCATTCTCACCATAAGAAGAGTCAGAGATGGACTAAATCCTCCTCCGTCTCTTGTGACGTAACTTTCTCTTCAAACGGTCAATCTCCAACTACATGGCCCTAGCACTCTCCCCATTGGAGACTCTGCTTCCACCTCATGATTGACTCCTTCTAGTATGGGTGGTATATACACTTCCCTCCTAGTCTCCACCTTGTTCAAGACTGTGGAAGTCATCTTGACGTTGAGACCCCCTAGACTCTACCTGGTGTGGACTTGAATTTGCCATAACCAGACTTCAGACTCACTAAAAACCCAAGATTCCCACAGACGACGCTAATTGTATGGCCGCAGTTATGCCTAGGCCCAAAAAGAAGGAGAGTATAGGCCCAAAAAACCCAATACAATGAATTTATAAAGTATGGGTCAGAAATCTTGTTTCTAATGAGCTTAAACGGTAACAACAATGGCCCAAGATTACAAAACAACAAGGATGAACGAGTTTATAAGATGAAACTTATCCTCAGACTCAAGCCGAGGATCGAGTGCTTATATTTCTCCTCACTTAAAGATTAATTACAAATATCCAGTATACAGTGTTTTCCTTTCTATCTCCCGATCCCCTCTTCTATAGGACCTTCCTTCTTCTTATAGTTCCTCCTCCCCTCCATTCTCACTCTCCACATATAGATTTAGACTGCTGCCATTGATACTTGTCCCATCAGCCTTTTCTTGAAGTCCTTAGGTAATAACTGTAAGACTGAAAATCATTGTTCAGGTATCACTTCCTCATAAATGCAGCCAGAGACTTAGATACAGAGTATTCAATGTGGTGGTAGCATCTTTCTCTGAGATATTTCCCAACTGCCCTTGTTCTCTGTGCCCTTATGAAACATATCTTCATCCCCAAGACCTTCCAAAATATCATTCTAGTCAACATGACATACCATCTGACCCTCACTGCACTTAGTCGAGGAGGTACTTCTCATCGAATAATTCACGTTCACATCGTTCGCCACGCTTGCTTTTGGGTCTGTAAGTTTGATATCATTATTACCATCAATCCGTCCTCAGACAAGTAAGCGTCCTCGGATCAATCCCATGGCCCAAAAACATATCTTGAGCCTTTTGTCCCCACAATATGCACTAAGAAATAACTATTACATTCATTATAAAGAGAAATAGCTATTCTTCAATTTAAAAAATAATTATTCCTTTGTAATAACTAATCCATGTAATAAAGATGTAACCAAATGACTGAATTACTATTACACATGATACATGATTTATTACACCATGCCAAACATACCCTAAGATCACATTTGGCATGTTGTAATAGATATTGTAATAGGATAGTTATTAAATATTAAATAATTATTCAATTGTTTAGTTGTATTTTTATTACAAGGAATAATTATTCCTTAAATTGAGAATTAACAATTTCTTTTTAAAATGGCTATAATAGCATTTTTTTAATACAAGATATAATTTCTATTTTATCATAATCTAAGTGTATATGTGTGTGAAACTCTCTCTTAGAAACTTGAACTCTGATTTTTGCCCCACACACCCCACAAGTATTCTTTAGTACATTTAACAACTTTTAAAATTACCAGTATCTATTAGTGAGTTGGTACCATGGGGAAGTAGGGGGGGTGTGGATTTGGCAACATACATATTATGTAACTATTTCTATCCATTTACAAAAAAACTTTTAAAATAATATATTTCCAAAATACAAGCTTTCTATATATACATAACAATCAAACTTATGAACATGAATAGATATTCTACTACAACACCTCTACTACAACACTTGTTATTAGTTCCTAGTAATTTTTTTTTTTTTTTAAAATACTGTTTCTAACGTAATCTCCATTTAATGTATCAAACGTGCCCTAAGTCTAAAGCTGCAAGAAATTACTCATTTTATTTATTTATTTATTTATTTTTATATAAGATTTTCATTAGTAATCTATATTACTCTAAAAATTATTATGTAAATTCATGATTTATATATATATATATATATATATATATATATATATAAAAGAAATGACAAAGTTTTCTTAGAAAAATTGTGTAATATGTTTTTTGTGTTAATTATCTATCCTATGACATATTATTGTCTTTTTCTAAACTCTTTAAACTTCTTTAAATTATTTGGGCTAAAGAAACAATATTTATGGTGGCCGATGTCTAATCCAACCATGATTAATTTAAAATGTTGGTTATTATTTTGTTAATTTTATTTCACATTATACTACAACAAGTGCACCAAATTGATATTTAATTTATAAAATCTTAAGAATTTATGTATTGTTTAACATTTATTTTTGGATATTTTCATTTTATTCTTATATTTGTATTATTGAAAGGAGAACATACTTAAGTTTCTTTTTTGTTTTGTTTTGTATGTGAAAAAAATGGGTCATACTAGGTTGGCCCGACCTATCAAAGACCGGGTAACAACTATAGGTTTAAGGACCCATTTTAGTTCAATCCATTTTTGTCTCAAACCCAATTTGACTCGTACTTAATAGGTCGAACCCGAACTTGCTCAACTACTCATTTTCCTCTTCTACAAATTATTGTTTTATAAAATCTTGCATCTCCTTAAATGATTTTTTTGATAATGCTTCCACAAAGCTCTTTATAAAAAAGAGCCAATGTTTACTTGTAAGGTGAATCAGGGATGGAACCAGGATTTGAACCTGGGGGAAGCATAGCCCAAAAAAGTTTTACAAGTGTTGAATTTAGCCTACCAAAAAATGCATACACATCATAATATCATATTTGTGGATGTATTCTAATATTAATTTTTAGGAATTCATTCTATGTAATGATTCAAATTATTTCTTGACTTGCAAAGTCAAGAATCTTTAACCTATATAAAAATTAGTATTTTTTAATCTTCTTTTTTATATTTATTTCTTTAGTTTAAAATTTTAAATTTTTTTAAAAATAACCCACAAGCCACAACAATATTGTTATTAATAATTTATTAACACAATAAAGTTACAACAAAATTAATGGATATAAGGTAGTATTCTACTACATTCATTTCAAGATAACTTTATGTATATAAGGTAGTACATACTATATGATCATACCAAAAAAAGAAAACAAAACAATTAAGTGCATGTGGCTTTATATTGGCCACGAGAACCACAATGAGTTGTAGCCTTCTTTGCCACAATCTCCAAGGTGCCTTTGTCAATCATCATTTTGCAAAATAGAGAGAAGGCATACACTAAAGTCTGAAGGTTGTGGAGTCAAAAAAAAAAAAAAAATTGAAGAAGAAGAAAGCAGCAGAGATGCAGCCGGCTAGAGAAGAAGATGCTGGTGGTGGTGCAGCACTAAAGGATTGTTTTACTAAGAATTTGTCATTTGTACTTATCTTGTTGGTATTTTTTTTCTATACTGGATTTGTGATTGTCTAAAGGTTTTTTTAATTATCCAGGTTTATGAATTGTTTTGTTGGTTTGTCTAATGGATTTTCTTGATATTTTTGGGGCAACATAGCAAAGGGATGGTTTGATTAAAACAATTTGGGAAATTTCTTGGGTCAATTTGTAAAAATATTTGGGGAGGGGGGCAAGTATATACAATTTATGGTTAAAAGTTAGAATTTTTGTATAGTCTATGCATACTACTAGTTAATTTTTCAAAATCTGAGGAAGGCCATCCCCCCCCCCCCCCCTCTGTGCGCAGCAGCCCAAGTGTAGTTCCGTCTCTAAGGTGAATAATTGCCTTTATACCTTTCTAGAAGTTATTCCCTTGCTAGAAAGGATCCCTTCCCATTTAAATTTTCCAATTCCCTCCATTTTTAGTTAGATGGGAGACATGAATCATTTAAAAAAAAAAAAACCCTTTGAAACAACACAAAATCAAGGAAATGTCAAGTATCACAAATTTGGCTAAAAACTAGAGAGACTTGAAATGTTTAAATGTGATGAGATACATTTTGTTTGCGTAAATGTCTCAATAAGTATATAAATAAAATTAAACCTTAAAATGACATTACTTGTTTTTTGTTTTTGAAAAACTTACAACGAGTTGGGAGTGGAGGATTCAAACTAAAGTTCTCCACCTCAAGAGAATGGGTAATGCCACTACCCCTCACAAAGTCTTGGCAATATAACTTTATGTTTGGTTTTTTGTTTTTGGTGAAATTTTATTTAAATCTCATGTAATTTTCAAGGTTTATAAAATAAAAAAAATTATAAAAGATAAAATGCCACCATGTTAACCAGTATTAAGGATAACATCCTGGGATGGTCCTAATGAATGGTCTAAGTATAAACCATTGCACCTGTAAGGGGGGCAACCGCGATGCCTTGATTCACTTTTTTTTTTTTTTCAATGGTTATATAACTGGTTTATAAAATTCAATATGCAAACTTTAAAATGTGAGTCATTTAGAAACCATTCATCGTTTGACCCAAATCCTAAAACTTTAGATGTTGAGCCCCTTAGAAAAGATCTAAGATGTAAAACAAAGGAAATAGATATTACTTCCTTAAAATGTGATTTTGAATTACAACCAATGATATAAGAGTATCCAACAAATCAACACACTGAAATGCATTGAGCATATCTCAAAAACTTGGTCATATCAATATAAAAATCAAGATTATCAAATTAATTTTTAACTTATTGTTTAAATGTGTACATAGAAGAAATCAAAAAACAAATTATTATAAAGGTCAATTCAAAATTAAGTACAAATACTTTTAGTACAATAAAAGAAATAGGCACAACTTTACTGAGTAAAAGCTAGTTTATGAAATAAAGTATTTTATTTGGGTCATGATTGGGACCAAATTAACTTGGGTCTTTTTGCGTTTTGATTTAATGTCGGCATAATCCACCGACACAATGTAGGCATAACTAGCTTGGCCCATGGAAAATATTTTTGGCTCTACCATTGTCCACGTTCTATTTTTTGTTTGGATTCAATCACATTAGCTTATCTAGATCTAATTTTAAGAATGAAAAAAGAAACCCAAACCAATAAAAGATCTACCCCTGGCGCTCTATTGCATTTAATGCTTTGTTTGTTTGGCTGTAGAACATATTAAATGAAGACATTTTCATGTGTTTAGTGTGACCTAAGCACTTGAAAATGCAAACACAAACTAGCCACCATCAAATGCAAGAACAAATAAATAGAGAAAACTCCTTGTATTATTGAGCGTGTTGTAGCGCACGATGTACTGGTTTTATTCTCTCTAGTTTTTTCCATAAAAAAAAAAAAAATGAAAGCACAAATCATCACCAATCACCCAAAACTCAGATGATCAGGAAGAAGAAAAAAAAAAAGCCACCACCATGGCCTATATCAAAACCTACCAACCATCACCCAAAAATTTGAGCATTAAACCACCAAATCAATATAAACCTGGCCAAATCCACTCTAACATCCACCCAAAAATCCATATCATAAAGCCAAAAAAATACACCGATGAACCCATATTGCAAACACAAACACCTACAAACCCAAAAACTTAAATTGAAACTTGAGAACCTTATTGAATTGAGTCCCCATGTGTCTCTAGTTTCCCCTTAGGCTCTAATTTGAAGAGAGAAGGTGTTGGTAGGGCGAGAAATCGAAGAGTAAGAATTAGGGTTTGGTTTGGTGAGAGAAAATGAGAAAGTGAGATTGAAAAGGGTAAAATGAGACGACCCCACCACCTTTGGTGGCATTGACAGGTGGTGATTTTTAGGGTTTGGAAGAGCTCGGCCAAGGAAGCTTTGTTGAGAGAGAGAGAGAGAGAGAGAGAGAGAGGCCATGTGGGTGAAAGCAATCACTACCGTGATGGTGGTGATGAGAGGCCGTAAGAGACGGTAGAAGGGCTTTGGCCATAGTGGTTGTGGCCGATGAGAAGGTGGGGTGGAGGGTGGTTTGTGCGTGAGAGAAATGTAAAATGTTTTGTACTTATTTTAAAACATTTTACATGATCTTGCCTCAAGTTTACAGTTGGCCATTTTTTAACAACAAAACAAGCATTTTAAATTTGATGGATGATTCAATGAAATGGGGAGCTTTACATATAAAATAAGAATTCATTACAATGTCGTTCTGAACAATTGGACTGCATTTTGATTCTATATGAAACATGATTCCAATGTGAATACGACGAACAAAATTTAACCTTAAACTCAATCGCACACCCATGCCCAACTCTAACATGCTTTGGTTGCTCTCTTCTGCTAAACATGGCCCCAATTGCTGTTTCAGAGAGTGTTGCCGAATTGTCTTCATGTTTGTGGACCGGACTAATAAATTATGCCCCTCACACACCAAAAGCCGAGTTCACATGTGCCTTAGGTGGTACCATGATAATTGAGAAATAACAAAATCCCAGCGAGGCTGAAAAAGAAAGGGCTTGATTTATGTCTGGTATTTTTGTGCACTGGATGCAACAGACATGTGACATGTAATTAATAAGTAACTTCACTGGAAGCAAGCTTAACTCCAAACAAAAAAAGAGATAGCATGCATCCAAAGGAAACAAAAAGAAAAGTGTATTTATCATTTTATGCATACAAAGATTCCTCTTATATGGAACTGAGTCCCACGATTGTGAGATCCAATGTTAACATTCTAAATTAACACGAGGTGGCCAAAAGAACAATCAGACCTACAGAAGATGAGGTTGCCACCAAAAAGAAAAAAAAAAAAATCACTTGAATATTGGCCTATGAAGAAATAGTTTTGGTACTTTCAAATGTTGACAAATACAACAAAACCTTACTCATAATTTGACAAGGTTTGTTTCCAGTTTATTTGCACATGGTTTTCTCCTGCTTAAAATTAGTTAAAATATGAAAATTACTTACGAAAATTTTGAAGTATCAAAAAATTATACATAATAAATTAATTAAATTATCTAAAACCACGGATTTGGATGCGATGTAATAATTATTGTAGCGTGCAATTATTCTATAATGTGAAGGGAAAAGTTAATAAGGTAAAAAAAATAAAAAGGTTAAATTTATTTTTGGTACAAGGGATAATAAGAATATATTTTTTTTTTGAGAGCAAGGATAATAAAAATATAAGATTGAATTGAGAGTAAATTTCTAATTTTCCATTTTAATCATCATTGAAAGTAAACCCAGCTAACGCATTTTCACCTTCAAAAAAAGAAAATAAAAAACCCAGCAAATGTACCAATCTCAATCCCAAACAGACACGACTTGCAATTAATTAATTTTGGCAGTTTGCACAAAAGTAGCAACCAGGTGAAACCCCAAAATTGTTCCCACAGTGACAGTGTCACATAGAATTTGATCGTGTATATGTCAATTAATGTTGCATTAGAATTGGGCCCAAATCAAATTCTATGGTTTTTTTTTTTTTTTGGCTGAATAAATTCTATGTTCTTTAAACGTGGTTCAGACGAATCCTGTATGGTAATGATAGTAGGCCGTTGTGGGACAAGTTTTTTATTCCTTGCCCCCACCCCTTTCCTAGCGAGCTTGGGTACTCATTTTGCCTTGTCTTACTAAATTTTTTGTTTTATAGTTTATCAAAATTTGGTTTATAAAATATATTATACCTTAAACTAAAACTCATAAAAAAAAATTCAAGTTTTAATATTTTAAAACCTTATAAAATCATAAAAATACAATAATTCAAGTATTAAAAAACATAAAAACAATTCAAATATAACAATACAACAATTTAAAATAATAAATGATTTTCCTATAAAACATAATTTAGATCTTAAATATAAATTCAATAATACGCCCCCAAAAGATAACATATAAAAAATATATTATAAAAAATATTTTTCTTAATTTATAAATATAAACAGGATGGATTTTCTAATACCTATACTTATCTAGAACCTGTTTTGGGTTTGAGGAAGGAGTTTAGTTAACCTCTCTCCCATCTTATTTGTTATGTATGATGGGTAAAACTCGTCTCATTAGGGATGGAGCTGCATAGCTACCTATATGGTGGGATTAAATTGTCATCCCTAAATTCTTGATTGACTATATCAACTTTATTAGGTTTCTTTAAAAAAAGAAAAAAGAAATAGGAAAAATTCACTTCGCTGCCCTCCCTCCTCATCTCATATTGCACAATTTATTGGATTTTCACTCCTATATAGATGTTATGTGTTTAGTAGTTTAGTCTAATAATTATTAGATTTTCCTTACTTGATGAGTCTTGGAATTTCATGTATATCAAAATGTCACAAGCTTAGGATGAGGAGACACAGCAAGAGGTACCCCTTCTTTCATGATTGCCCAAATTGTTCACTTTTCGGTTTCTTTCCCTTATTAGGTAGGTAAATTGCTTTTTGTTTAATCGAAAGCTTCTTTGTCTATTGAGCATATGCTCATTCATTGTCCTTTCACAATCTCCATCTGTTACCCCTCAGTTAATTTTGCCCATAAATCTCTCAAATTTTGAATTTCTTAACCCAAGTGATATTGTGAAATATATCATTTTTCCACACTTAAGTTTCTAAATGTACTTGAAGATGATAGAAACAAATTTATTTTGTTTCTCTCCATTCCACTTGACAACATTCGGAGGATTCAATATCAAACTTCTCTTGCATGCCTTATCCCTATATATAGCAAAAAAGCTACTGATGAAAGCAGAATTGTTTTCCAGAGCATCTTGTTGCTTGGTCAGCCTTGAAATCCCCAATGGCTACTATATGGTCTACTCCTCCTCTTGGTTGGGTTAAAATCAATGATTGAGGCTCTTCAACACTCTCCCCTCTCACCCAATGGAATTCCTCAGCCTCTTCTTCTTGCCTTCTATTTCTTTGAATTTAAGCTCTTAAACTTCTAAGATCTTTGTCTTGAGGGCAGATCTTGTAAATTTTTTGCTCACAACTTGGCCCATTGGGCTTCTTAATAAGTGAAATTCACTAACATTGGAGTGTGGAAACAAACCTTTCAAAGAAATAATTTTTGCAACAAATTCATAGCATGTAACTCATCAATATTTTATCATCAAATATTTCATATAAAAAATATATCTTTATATTGTGAGCCATCATAATACATATATCAATACCATCATATAAACAATTTCTTAGGTTTTTCTCATGGTCAATGTTTACGCTCCATTGACAGGGTTGTACTGTCCCTTTTTGGGACTAGAACCTCCTTTTCATCTCCTTTCTTAAGGATGGCTCCATTCCAACCTAAAGGTGCACTCTCTTGCTAAGAAACTTCCTTTTTGGATCCTCAATAGTATACTCTCTTGCTAAGGAGCTATCAAATGTGCACTGTCCCCTTTTCTGAGACTGTCCCTTGCTAAGGACTAGCTGCAGTATCATTACTTCTTGCTAAGGACTAAATACAATACTGAGCTTTTAATCACGACTTGCCATAGGTTTTCAAAACATATTCAATATGCTTACAAAAATAATCCAGTCATAATTCTAAAAAAAAATATAAAGATATATTCACACATACAAGTTTAAATAAATTTAGGTTGTTCCACAAGTTTTTCATAAAACGAATAGTCAATGTGCACATCAAACATTTATAAAATATCAATTTATGTATAGAATCTCAACATATTTCTTTGATATAAATAATTTAATAATCAACACTGTTTTGGGAAAACCCCTAAAATTAGTAAACACCACTTATCTTTTCGTTGCAAAAATAAAAGAAATCAACCTCCCTTGAATCACAACAGATCAATAGAATTAGAACCTAGCAACACCAAAGATAGGTCCATCAATACACAATTTCCTTCTTAAAAAATCTATTTTCATGCTTAAACAATTTTATCCTAGACAATATTGATATATCCAAAAATTTTCATTTATTCACTTAACTATCTAATTCACTTTCCGTCTTTGATCATTTTTTTTTTTTTTTTTTTGAACTTAAAAATTATTGCTGCCAAATCTGATTTTTCCATTGATATAATCATGGATATTCAAGACTTCAAAGTGGCCGAATAAGGCAATCTCATCAATTTACAATTCACATCCTTTCTTGTCATGTAGCTATATCCATCACTCCTAGTCTAATATAATAATAACCATAGGACATCCTTTCCCATGATATAAGGATACATGGGTGTTGCTGAGATCAGAACATATGCCTAGAAGTCTTTTTTATTTTATTTTATTTTATTTTATTTAAAGCTTATCAAGGCCCATATATTTACTTATGCCACCTCACTTAAGCTTCATATTCTATAGTATTTATCTTATTTTTAATATCTTAAGCCCAAATCAATTTAATCCATTTAATTGTAGGACTCCTTTATAATTTATGTATAATAATTAAATTGGTATCAAAATTGTGGGGTGTTACATCCTTCCCCCCTTAAAAATTTTGTCCTCGAAATTGTACATACCTTCGTTATCGAACAACTTTGAATAATTTGATTTCATCTCATCTTCTCGCTCCCAAGATGCCTCCTCCATGGTGTGATTCTTCCAAAGGACCTTGACCAATGATATGGTCTTGGTGTGTAGCACTTGATCCTTGCGATCAAGAATTTGGATTGGAACTCCTCACAAGTCAAGTTGTCTTTGATCTTGAGTGGCTCATAGTTCAAAATATGTAAAGGATCCGGGATGTACTTCCTCAACATGGAAACATGAAACACAATTTGCACTCCTGCAAGTGTAGGCAGTAAGGTCAACTTGTAGGAAACTTTACCAATGCGTTTTTGGATCTCAAATGGACCAACATAACTAGGACTCAACTTCCCCCTCTTCCCAAATCTCATCACACCCTTCATTGGGTCGACTTTAAAAAATACCATATCTCCAACTTCAAATTCTACTTCCCTTCTCAAGTTTTCATAATAACTCTTTTGTCGACTTTGTGCTTTTTACAATTTTTTACGAATCAGATTAATCTTCTCAGATGTCATCTGGATGATTTCTGGCCACAACAATTTTCTCTCACCAACCTCTTCCTAATACAATGGGGACCGGCATTTTCTACCATACAAAGCCTCATAGAAAACCATCTCAATACTAGAGTGGTAGCTATTATTATAGGAAAATTCCACTAAAGACAAGTATTTTTCCCAACTTCTTTTGAAATCCAATACACAAGCCCTTAACATATCCTCCAAAGTACAAATAGTCCTTTCTGATAGTCCATCTGTTTGTGGGTGGAAGGCTATACTAAAGCTAAGATTAGTACCCAAAGCTTTATGTAGGCTTTCCCAAAACTTTGAGGTGAATCTTGGGTCTCGATCAAGCACAATAGATGCTGGAACTCCGTGAAGACTCACAATCTCATCAATATACATCTGTGCTAGTTGATCAAGTAAGTAAGTCATCTTAATCGGAATAAAATATGCTATTTTTGTCATCCTATCCATAATTACCCAAATAGCCTCATGTGCCTTAGGAGATCTTAGAAAACTAGTCACAAAATCCATACATATATGCTCCCACTTCCATTCGGGGATGGGAAGTGGTTGCAGCAATCTTGAAGGTTTCTGGTGTAGTGCCTTAATTTGTTGACAAGTTAAGCATTGCTCCACAAACTAAGCTATATTTCTCTTCATGTTATTCCACCAATAAGTTTCTCGAATGTCACGATAGATTTTAGTGCTACCAGGGTGAATTGAGTATGGGGCACAATGGACCTCTTCCATAATCTCCTTCTTTAATGCAAAATCATTTGGCACACAAAGTCTTCTCCTATGATCTTTACAATTTGTGCATCATCAACCTATGAACTCTTAATATTCTCAATCAAAGTGGGTTGTATTGTCAAACTAGCCATAAAGACTCGGGAATCACCCCTGAAATTTTCAATTCCCATCCTCCCCAAGTCATTAATAATCTCCTTTTGAGTAGTTAACAAGGTAGCTGAGAAACCAGAAGACTTCCGACTAAGTGCATTAGCTACCACATTTGCCTTGCCTGGATGGTAATTGATTGAGCAATCATAATCTTTAATCAACTCAAGCCATCTTCATTGTATCATATTCAATTCTTTCTGAGTAAAGAAGTACTTCATGCTCTTATGATCTGTATAAATTTCACACCTTTCACCATACAAATAAGGTCTCCAAATCTTCAATGCAAACACCACTGCAGCTAACTCCAAGTTATGAGTGGGATAATTTTGTTCATAACTTTTTAATTGGCGGGAAAAAAAAGCTATGACTTTACCATGCTACATCAGCACACAACCAAGCCCTTTTTTTGAAGCATCACTATAAATGACAAAGCCTCCCAAGTTGCTAGGGATGGTTAGTACTGGTGCAATGACCAATCTTTGCTTAAGTTCTTGAAAACTCTTTTCACATCACAAACTTGGCATTCTTACGAGTTAGTTGAGTCAATGGAGCTGCAATATGGGAAAATCCGTCCACAAACCTCCAATAATAGCCAGCAAGGCCCAAAAAGCTTCTAATCTCACTCACATTCGTACCACAGCTTCAACCTTACTAGGATTTACAAAAATCCCTGCCTCAAATATCACATGCCTTAGGAACACCACTTGGTCAAGCCAAAATTCACACTTCTTAAACTTTGCATATAGCTTCTTCTTCCTCAAAATTTGAAAAACAATTCTCAAGTGCTCTTCATGTTCTTCCATACTTTTGGAGAAAATTAGAATATCATCAATAAAAACAATAACAAAGTGGTCTAAGTACTCATGAAACACCCTATTCATCAAGTCCATAATTGCAGCAAGAGCATTAGTCAATCCAAAAGGCATTACCAAGAATTTATAGTGCCCATATCTCGTCTTGAAAGCTGTCTTGGGTATGTCTTCACTCTTGATTTTCAACTGGTGATACCCAGAATGAAGTTCAATCTTGGAGAAGACTTGTGCCCCTTGCAATTGGACAAATAGGTCATTAATACGAGGGAGAGGGTATATGTTTCTCACAGTAACCTCGATTAACTCACGATAGTCAATACACAACCTCATAGTCTCGTCCTTCTTTTTCACAAATAAAACTGGTGCACCCCAGGGAGATGCACTTGGTCTGATGAACCCCTTGTTAAGAAGTTCTTGTAACTATTCCTTGAGTTCCTTAAGTTCAGTGGTTGCCATTCGATATGGTGCTTTTGATATAGGAGAAGTTCCAGGGATATCATCCAACTTCAATACCTCTTTCCTAGTGTCCACCACATGAACTAGGTACCTTTGGCATCCTTTCCGTAATAGACGCTTAGCTCGAAGGGCTGATATAACCCTAGGTAAAGCATGCATCCTATGGTCCTTAAATCGAAATTCAGGTTCTCTTAGAGGCCGAAACACCACCCCTTTTCTAAAAAAATCTACACTAGCAAGATAAGCCGCTAACCAGTCCATCCCCAAAATTACATCATAGTCATACATGTCCATCAAAATCAAGTCTGCTAACATTTCCCTATCCTCAATTTGGATGACACAAGACTTAAGAATATAATTACACACCAAAGAATCACCTAAAGGTGTGGCCACAGACAAGTCATAATCCATAAGTCCTGGTTTCTTATCACATAACTTAGCATATTGAGAGGAGATAAAAGAGTGTGTAGATCCAGAATCAAATAGAGTTTTATCAAAGTTTGAGAATAATGGGAGGATACCTGTAACCATAGTATCTAAAGCTTGAACATCCTGTGGTGTGAGAGCAAACAGTCTCCCTTGTGCCTTCCTCCTCTGATCATTATTTCCAGGTTGTGCCATTGAGTTTTGTTGAGGAGATATACAGCTTCTAGCTAAGTGTCATGTCTTCCCACAATTATAACAAGTCTTTCCTTCAAAGAAACACGGCTTATCTCCATGAAACCTTCCATATGTAGAGCAAGAATTCGAATTTCTACCTTGAGCATTTTGGGGTGGATTCTTATTTTCTGGCTTATTTGATGATGAATTACTCCCAGACCTCTCAAAATAACCTTTCTTATTCCAATGACCGTAAGCATTGCCTTGTTGAGAGCTTGTCTATCCAGTGTTTCTAGGTGGGTTCTCATTCCTAACATTGCTCTTGAAATCTTCCTTTAGTCTCATAGCTTTCTTAACTAACTCTCCATAATTGCCAACCCTAAATGCAATCAGATGGTGTCAAAGTCTTTAATTTAGCGCCTTTTGAAATCTGCTTGCTTTCTTCACCTTAGTAAGGATTAAGTGGGCCCAAAGCGAGATAACTCGATGAATTTAGTTGCATACTGCTCAACAATCATACTACCTTGCTCAAAATCAGCAAATTCCCTCTCTTTTCGTTCCCGAATCACCTCAAGGAAGTAATTATCATAGAAAACGCCTTTAAATTTCTCCTAAGTGATGGGGTTTCTCTCAGTGTCCATTCCCTCCAAACTGGCTTTAGTGGATCTCCACCAATGCTCAGCTTCTCCAATTAACTTGAAAGTTGCAAACTGCACCTTCTGAGAGTCAGTGCAATCTAACGCTTCTAACAACTTCTCCATCTGCAAGAACCAGTTCTCAGCTTTCGTGGGATTTGCATCCTATCAAAAGAAGGGGGGATTCTGCTTCATAAAAGTCTTAAAAGAGCAACCAGCCCTTGCCTCAACTCTACCTGCGCCTTTACTAGCAGCATAGGTCAACCTGTCCAACAGTCGGGCAACAACTTTATCCAAAGGATCAGTGCATGTCACCCTAGGACGTTCATTATCTCTCATGTTTTGAGTGGCTTCAACCTCAGTATCAACCCTTGCTTTGGTTGACCTTCTCAAATTAACAATAGGTTCCTCGCTATTGGAATTAGCTACTCTCTTCTTTTTGGGTGGCATGATACTTAGTTAACAAAGAAATCAAGAAATATAGATGGTGCAACAATTATTACCACTAAATATAAGAAGTAACATTGCCAAAATTATTTAAAATATCTCATCAAACATAACCTAGATACCAAATGCTCTGACAAAAAAATTAAGATCATAACCTAATTTCAAGTGTCTACAAAATCATAATCTAATTTTTCAAGTGTCTACAGAATCATAACCTATTTTTCAAGTGTCTACAGAATTATAACCTAGGCTTTGATACCACAATTGTAACGCCCCAAAATCATAAGCAATAAAAGTCTATTTAATCTGCATAATCCATAAAAATAATTTTAAGTAAAGAAACCAGCAACCTAAAATCTCATCACAAATGTCAAAGCTCTAATCCACCAAAGACAAAACATCCTCAAAATAATTCTCCAGTATAATGTTTAATGCCATAAAAATAATAATAAAATTCTCAGTTTCACAAAATAATTTGTAGCTATCGTCTTCAAAGAATCTCTACTCCAATAATTCCTGTAATGTATCTGTATGGGGAAATAAATAGGGGTGAGATAACTCAATAAGTAGAATTCACTAACATTGGAGTGTGGGATCAAACCTTTCAAACAAATAGTTTTTACAACAAATTCATAACATGTAACTCATCAATATTTTATCATTAAATATTTCATATAAAAAAAATATACCTTTATATTGTGAGCCATCATAATACATATATTAATACCATCATATAAACAATTTTCTAGGCTTTTTTCGTGGTCAACATTTATGCCCCGTTGACAGGGTTGTGTTGTCTCATTTTTGAAACTGGAACCTCCTTTTCATCCCCTTCCTTAAGGATGGCTCCATTCAAACCTAAAAGTGCACTCTCTTACTAAGGAGCTTTCTTTTTGGATCCTTAATAGTATACTCCTTTACTAAGGAGCTATCAAATGTGCACTGTTCCCTTTTCTAGGACTGTCCCTTGCTAAGGACTAGCTGCAGTATCATTGTCCCTCGCTAAGGACTAAATACAATACTGAGCTTTTAATCACGACTTACCACAGGTTTTCAAAACATATTCAATATGCTCACAAAAATAATCTATTCATAATTCTAAAAAAAATATAAAGATATATTCACATATACAAGTTTAAATAAATTTAGGTTGTCCCACAAGTTCTTCATAAGACGAATAGTCAATGTGCACATCAAACATTTATAAAATATCAATTTATGTATAGAATATCAAGGACTAAATACAATACTGAGCTTTTAATCACAATTTGCCACCGGTTTTCAAAACATATTCAATATGCTCACAAAAATAATCTATTCATAATTTAAAAAAAAGATATAAAGATATATTCACATATACAAGTTTAAATAAATTTAGGTTGTCCCACAAGTTCTTCATAAAACGAATAGTCAATGTGCACATCAAACATTTATAAAATATCAATTTATGTATAGAATATCAACATATTTCTTTGATATAAAATAATTTAATAATCAACACTATTTTGGAAAAACCCCGAAAATTTGTAAGCACCACTTACCTCTTAGTTGCAATAATAAAAGAAATCAACTTCCCTTGAATCACAACAGATCAGTAGAATTAGAACCTAGCAACACCAAAGATAGGTCCATCAATACACAATTTCCTTCTTAAAAATCTATTTTCATGCTTAAAAAATTTTATCCTAGACAATACTGATATATCTAAAAATTTTCATTTATTCACTTAACTATCCAATTCACTTTCGGTCTTTGATCAGTTTTTTTTTTTTTTTTTAACTTAGAAATTATTGTTTCCAAATCTGATTTTTCCATTAATATAATCATGGATATTCAAGACTTCAAAATGGCCAAATAAGGGACTCTCATCAATCTACAATTCACATCGTTTTTTGTCATGTAGCTATATCCATCACTCCTAGTCTAATATAATAATAACCATAGGACATCCTTTCCCATGATATGGGGTTATTGAGATCACAACATATGCCTAGAAGTCTCTTTTATTTTTTATTTTTTTAAAACTTATCGAGGTCTATATATTTACTTATGCCACCTCACTTGGGCTTCATATTTCATAGTATTTATCTTATTTTTAATATCCTATTTCAATTTAATCCATTTAATTGTAGGCCTCCTTTATAATTTACGTATAATAATTAAATTGGTATCAAAATTATAGGGTGTTACAACTTTAATTAAGACATTTTCTTGGGTTTTTTTTTCAAACTTTGAAAAACTGGTGTCAAGCTTGAATTTGACTACCCTTTCCTATGATTTGTATAAAAAAATATTATATTTTGATTTCAACAACCCTTCCTTAACTAAACCTTGCATTTTTTATTTTATTTAACTAAAGTTTTTTATAAAATATTTTACAACTATCAAGTTGGCGAGTTATAAATAATAGATGATAAAGTGACGTTAGCAATGAATCCAACTTAACTATTATAAAAAAAATGTTATGTTTGTAGCATCACTTATTATAAAATTTCATTTTTGTTAATTTTTTTCCAAACCACTGACAAAAATTTATGAAGTTTTGAATTAAATGTGGGTTCATCACACATAATTTATTTGCAAGATATTTTATATTTTATTTTTAAAACCCATCTTGTGTGTTTGGCCCTTTGTAGCAGTGTAATGTCTCTCACTTGAGAGTGGATCCCACCCTTGTGGTAACCAGTAATTAAGTAAAAAATTCAACCTAGCCTAAAATTAAAAAAAAAATAAAAAGTAAGAGAAACTTTCTATAAAAATAATAATAAAAATAATAAGAGAAACCCAAATATTGATTTTTTAAGTCTCTCTCTCTCTCTCTCTCTCTCTCTCTCTCTCTCTTTATCTCTCCTCTTAACCTTTCATATTTATCTAGCTTGAACAACTGGGTTAGCAAAATCGAGCAAAGTCGCTACTTCTTCATAATTATTTAATCAGATCAGCATTCAATGTTGAAGTTGATGGTCATGTTTAAATATTCCAAAAAAATAAAAAAGAAATCCATTTTAGGACTACAATATCGATCCCAATTATTGGCTAAAATAAGACTATATTAATCCAATTAAATAGTAGGAGAATAAATATAGATTCGTAACTTTATGCCAACTGATCATCGCTATTTGGATGTTTCACACAGTTAGACTTCAAGCTATTAAAAATATTGAATGAATATATTGTATTTCTCAGAATAATAGAATATACATGAGTGCCTTTATATAGGAGTCAGATGTATATAGTACAAGTAAAAGTGTTATACAAGTAAACAAGGCGGGCCTAAAGCCCACAACCCAATATACGTTAACAGCCCCTCTCAAACTCATGGTGGATGTGAGACCAACTTGAGGTTGTCAACCAAAGCATGATGATGTCCCTTAGGATGTGACTTAGTGAAGATATCTGCAAGTTGACCTTTAGAGGAGACCGAGAATAGCTTGAGAGCACTATGGACAAGATGATAACAGATAAATTGACAATCGATCTCGATGTGTTTAGTTCGTTCATGGAAAACATCATAGTGAGTAATATGAATGACACTCTAGTTGTTATAATAAAGAGGAGTAACATAAAATGTCGACACACTTAAGTCCTTAAGAAGCCATCGTAGCCAAAGGAGCTTACTTGTGGTACTAGTAAGGGCATGATATTCTGGTTCAGTACTGGAGCGGGCCACATGAGTTTGTTTTTTGCTTCACCAAGAAATCAGAGAAGAACCAAGAAGAAAGCAATAACTAGTGGTGGACCTGCGATCTGTGGGATCTCCTATTCAATCAGTATCAGAGAATGCATGGAGAATAAGAGGAGTTTGAGCTGAGTAGAAAAGGCCATGGAAGAGGGTGTCCTTCAGGTATTAAAGAATGTGCAGAACAACAACATAGTGAGTCGATCGTGGAGCAGATAGATATTGGCTCACCTGGTGAATAGTATAGGAAATATTTGGACGAGTGTCAGTGAGATAAAATAGGCTACCAACCAATCATCTATAAAGAGATGGATTAGACAATGGTTTCCCTCCTGAGGGAGTTAAATGCATATTAAGTTCAACCGGAGTATCAACAGTCTTGCTATCAGTGAGTCTAGCTCGAGACAAAAGTTCAGAAGCATACTTGGCTTGAGTAATATAAAGACCATCTGTGGAATGGGTGATTTTAAAACCCAAGAAATAGCTGAGATATTCAAGATCTTTCATCTCAAACTGCTGACTGAGAAAATCCTTGAGGTCTTGAATGCCATTGAGGTCATCACCAGTTATGATCATATCATCTACACATAAGAAAAGCAAAATGGTGCCCTTATCAGTGCGACAAAGAAATAAGGCAGAATTATAAGGACTGGCAGTGTAACTGTTAGGACATATGTGATTGGATGTTAGGAACATATGTCAACATTTTATGTATTGGCTAGTTATTTGACAAAACATACTTTACTTGTAATTGGGTAGATCTAGGATGTGTTTAATACTTTAAGGAACAAAAGTTCAAGTTTAGGTATTGAAGCCATGCAAGTCTGTCCAAGAATCAAGTAATGAAGTGCTGGATTTTAAAACTCGACAGCTAGTAATTATCGAGGTTTAAAAGCTGTAGAAGCCTGTGGCTCGACAACTAGCTCGATAGATAGCTATCTATCGAGGTTGATGAAACTCAGTTTTTCTAGACTGTTTTTCATCCAATTCATGAGTATATGTTTGGACTTTCTTTTCTCACAACCCTAAACATATATAAGGATTATTTTAAGTGTCGTATCAGGTTGCACAGTGAAGAACATAATTGCACAAGAGCATAATTCTTCAAGTGTAACTGAAAACCTAGTTTGCTCTAGTTCTTGAGAAACTACTGTGTTTATACACCGTAGGGTTTTGTGATCAAGAAATTTCGTGATCTTCATCAGTTGATGAACATAAGAACTTTGCAGCCAACCTCCTTCTTAAGTTGGTGATCAAGTCACGTATTGGGATCTGCGCACCTTTTGGTTAGTCACGTACTAGAAGCCGTGCAATACAAGGAGAGATTGTCACTACAGAATAAGTCCAATTGGATTTTGGGGTAAGGGTTCAACTGTAGATTGGTATAAGGTACTGGGATTCCTTTACTTGTAAACACTTATTTTGATAATAGTGGGTTATTGGGAGTGGTAACCTTAAAATCACCTGGTGGGGTTTTTGCCGTGTAGGTTTTCCCCATTCGTAAACAAATCACCGTGTCAAATTTAATTTCCATTAGTTATTTGGTGATTTTTTTATGCTGCCACGCTCATTACATGTAATTGAACTTAATTAATTCACTTGGCTAATTAATTGGTTAATTCATCATAAGGGGTCAATACATTTTTGGCCTATTAAGTGGTATTAGAGCAAGCACACTCTGATTAGGATTTAATCTTTGCTGTGAGATCCATTGACCCTTGTTTGTCATGGATAGATGACAGTCACTTATTGTACCTCCTTTATTTGATGGAACTAGCTATGCATACAGGAAAGTATGCATGAGAGCTTTCTGCAGTCTTTAAATGAGAAGGTGTGGCAAGCTGTGGAGATAGGCTAGACCAAGCTAAAGGAATTGCCAGCCGATTGGGATGATGCAAAGATCAAGGCGGCTAACTTCAACAACAAAGCATTGAATGCCTTATTCAGTGTGGTCACAAATGAGGAGTTCAAAAAGATCTCCTCCATAGAAATTGCAAAGGAGGCATAGACCATTCTCCAGACAACCTATGAAGGAACCAAGGTTGTCAAAGATTCAAAACTTCAGAGGCTCATTACTAGCTTCGAAGAAATCAAGATGGAAGAGGATGAGTCATTTGATGAGTTTTATGACAGGCTCAAGAACATAGTGAACTCAGCATTTAATCTTGGGAAAACCATTCCACAACCCAAGATTGTGAGAAAATTGCTCAGATCTCTGCCTGAGAGATTTCATGCCAAGATCATCGCTATTGAGGAATCAAAGGATATTGATAAAATTCCTTTGACAGAACTTGTTAAAAATCTCCAGACCTATGAGTTGGATTTGTCTAGGTTTGGGAAGTTAAGCAAGAGTAAGAGCATGACACTAAAGGCAAAGAGCGGTGACACTGATGAGTCTTTCGATGATGGAGATTCTAAAATGAAGTCTTACAGCACTCGACAGTTCAAGAAGTTCATAAAGAATGCAATTGCAAAGGGCTTCAACAAGGACTGCAGGCAATCAAATTCTTCACAGTCTAAGAGTCAAGACAAAGGGAAGAAGGATGCTAGGGATGACGTTTAGTACACTGTTCCTTCAAGGCCTAAGTGTTTTGATTGTCAAGGATTCGGTCATATGAAACAAAAGTGCCCCACTTATCTTAAGTCTATTAGGAAAAGCAAGGCACTTGCTACTACCTTGAGTGATACCGAACCTAAGGACGATACCAAAAATGAGGATGACGGAATCCTGAATGCCTTCACTGCTACTGTCAATCCTACTAAAAGGATTGTAGAAGATGTGGATGAAGAAGAGCACTTGGTGGAGTCAAAATTTTAGAAGATAGATGAGAAAGATGAGATCCATATTTCCTACGCAAAGTTATACAAGGTCTCGGAGAAACATGAGAAGCTGTATAGGTTGGCCACCAAGAAGCTCAGTGATGTGGAGCTTGAACGAGAACAAATCTTCGCAAAGTTTGATGTAACAAATCAGACTATCGGAGCACTGAGGTTTGAGAACAATTTCTTGGCTGAGAAGACCAAGAGGCTTGAGGCAGAACTATTCCAAGTGAGAGCTCAGTTGGAGAGGACCTCAAGTGCAAAGCTTGATGAGATGTTCAACATGCAAAAATCTACCTCCGATAGAACCAGTTTAGGGTATGATTTTTCTTTTCCTAACATTGCTTCTTCTAGTACTACTGTTTTTGTTTCTCCTGCTAACAATATTGATTATGAGAATAATGATGTTAAAAATGTGATAGCTAGTGAGAACATAGACAAGGATAAATGTATCTTAGGAGCACCCCCTAAGTTTGCTAAGAAAGAAACCAAAAATCCTAAGGCTAAGAAGAGTAATGCTTAAAAGTCCAAAGAGAAGAAGCAGCATCTCTGTCATCACTGTGGCACAACTGGACATACTCAACCAAATTGCTATAAGTGATTAGTCACTCAATAGAGCAGCAGCATGATGTCGTCGGGAAGCCAGAATCAGCTTTTGTCCTCTCTTGCACCTTTAGGAAATCTTCTCAGAGCCCTCATGTTCCTTTCAAACTTAAATGATTTTAATTTTGCCTCCTCACCACCGGTTCAAGTGTTTGCTCAAATGAAAGGTTCTTCCAAGGTGCAGAAGGAAAATGGTTCCAAGTGATTAGTCACTTTTTCTCTCTCCCTCTTTTTGTTATGCTTGCATTACTTATGTTTTTTTTTTAAGACAGTTTAGTTTTTTTTATGCATTGCTTTATTTGGCTTGTTTTTGTTTGATTGTTTTTCAGTTTTGTTTTTATTTTGTTTTTCATTCATAAAAAAAAATTGAAAAATCAAAAAAATATAAAAAAAAATGTGTGTTTGTACATTGGTTCTTGTGTACCTTAAATGACCAATGAAACAAAGTTTTCAAAACTATGTATCTTTTGCAACTTAGATGAGCATTTTTATGCACAACTAAGCAAGTGAGCTTTGTTGCTCTTTGTTTGTGATGAGTAAGATTAAGTGATCTCTTGTATTTAACACTTGTATCACTCTTTTTGATGGGAAGGATTAGAAAATCTTAAGAGAAAGACATAAATAACCATCTCACCACTATTGTCCGCCAATCATGAAATGGCATCTGTATGCTTTAACATAGCAAAAGTGCAATGTCAAAAGCTTAACATAATTACTTCTTTTCTCTGTCTTATATACCCATGCATGGTATGCTTAATAAAATAAAATAAAAAATTGGAAAGGCAAAATAAATGCATAAAGATCAAAATGCTTTATATATGATTGCAAGTGTGTATTCTAGGAGATGTGAAAATTATAGGATGTACCTCAAAGGTGATAGTTCCCATCAAACAGTTATGATTGTGTATGAGTTAAAGTAATTTTCTCATATCTCACATCGTCATAACATAGAGACGCTTATGCAATCTTGCGATATTTTCACACACAACACGCAATATTCTTCGCTACTTTTGATACATGTGCAGGTACAATGTGATTTGGCCATCACAAAGTTTACATGCACTAATGTATGCTCACTAAACTATCTTAACTCGTTTTTAAAATATAAAATTGGTTAGACTTGTTGTGTGTGTGTGTGTATTTTTTTGGATCTAAATACATGATTTTTTTTTCATTGAGAGATGATTTTGAGAGCTTAAAATGCTGTTTGGATCTTTGGTTGAGTAGCATGCTTGATTGCATTCATATTTGTGTTTTTCTCTTCTTTGAAAAACTGTTTTTAAGCAATCTCAATAGCTCCTCGATAGCTCTCGACAGATAGGCTATCTATCGAGACTCTTCAGCTTTTCTTTATTACAATCTTGATAGCTCTCGATAGCTATATCAATCAATCGAGAAATTTTTGCCTCCTCGATAGCTTCTCGATAGCTACGTCAATCCATCGAGCTTCTTTGTTGACAAACCTCTCGTTTGATCCTCGACAGCTGGTTCGACAGCTAAAAAGCACCTCTTTAAAGCTTGATAGCTCTCGATCGATCAAGCTTTATGAGGATTCTATATAAAGAGCCATCACAATTTTTGCACTCATTCCCTCAATCTCTCTCGACACTTTCAAGCTCTTCACCTTCCAAAACCTCTCTCACTCACTTCAAACCTCTTACCCACTCATTTTTTCGTCTCAAGATCTTCTTTCCTCTCTGGTATGATGCTTTCTCACTCATTAATCATGCATTCATATCTTTTGACCTAACTTTTGGGGTTTCTGAAATCTTTTGGGATTTTTCAAATTAATGAGGCTTTTGATAGAATTTTGGGATGGGTTTTGTTAAAATGCATTGCATCACATATGCATTCTAACAATGTTTCATGCATTTTAGATGTGCTTGTTTAAGGCCATAAAGAGCACGTCAAAGCCAACAAACCTTATTTAATTCAACAGAGAGACCAGGAGGAGGTTGCATATAATCTTTTCACTTAAAAGCCCATTAAGGAAGTCATTT
The DNA here is from genome assembly GCA_032878915.1 of Castanopsis chinensis. NCBI lineage: Eukaryota > Viridiplantae > Streptophyta > Magnoliopsida > Fagales > Fagaceae > Castanopsis > Castanopsis chinensis. The sequence goes on along the minus strand of JAVQMG010000114.1, from coordinate 1,967,483 downwards.
TTGACATCCATCTAAAAAAGGTCCTATTTACTGGCAGTGACAACAGCTAAGAAGACACAAACAGATGAAATACAAGCAACCGGAGTAAAGGTCTCTTCATAATGAATCCCATACTCCTGTGTTTGCAACAAGTTGAGCCTTATAACACTCAATGGACCCATCAGAGCGAGTCTTGATCTTGTAGATTCACTTACAACCAACCACAGATTTCCCAAGGGGAGAGTCACCAAATCTCGAGTATGGCTTTTAGATAATACATCAAGCTCCTTTTCATTGCAATCTGCCATAAATGATCACTGCAGGCCTCACTATAGATGTGAGGCTCGTGCAGTGTAGCAAGAGTAGTATAACAATGATAGTCAAGTAAATGTGCAGGAATGGATCTTACCCAAGTTAAGTGATAAGGTGAAATGTCTTGTGCAAGATCTTCAGGCGGAGTAGGAGTAGGGGACCCAAGCTCAGTTGGGTGGCTCATCTTCCACTTGTTCATTAGAGAGTGATCCAAGAGAGGCATAAAAAATATCTAGTGGTTGGATAAAGAAGTCTATAAGAGGATTAAGAGTAATTATAAAAGGAATATGTGGCTCATTTGGAAAAAGTTTCAAGATAGAGGAGGTAGATAGGGAGGCACGAAAGTAAGAGAGCTCGAAAAAGGAGCAATGTTCCCAAAAGACAACTTTGTGGGAGATGCAAAGATGATAAGAGACATGATCATAATACCGATACCCCTTTTGAGTTTTGCCATAGCCAAGAAAACAACAAATTCTAGACCGAGGCTCAAGTTTGTTATGCTTATGTGGCTGAAGAAGAATGAAACAAGTAGAATCGAAAGAGCGAAGGTGGTGATAGTTTGGATGTGACCCAAAAAGGCGCTCATATGGAGTTTGATTTTGGATAACAGGACTTGAAATGCGATTAATAGCATGAACAGCAGCTTTGCCCCAAAAAGAAGCAGGAACTTTGGCAGAGAGAAGGAGAGCTCGAACAGTGTCAAGAATATGATGAAGTTTTCGTCCGGCTCTACCATTTTGCTGAGAGGTACCTAGATAAGTTAGTTCATGAACAGTGCCATAGGAATGCAAAACAGCTTGGAAAGCATATTGACTGTATTCAAGAGCCTTATTAGATCGAAAAATTTTGATATGTGATAGGCCACAAACGCGTTGACCCCTTGTGATGAATTAAATTGATTAATTAGCCAAGTTTTTAATTAATCAAGTTAACATGCAAATCGCGCGGCAGCACAAACAAATCACCAACAAACTAGAGTATGCAGCGGAAATAAAATTGACACGGTGATTTATTTACGAATGGGGAAAACTTATACGGCAAAAACTCCACCGGGTGATTTAAGGTCACCACTCCCGAAACTCCACTATTATCACAATAAGCAGTTACAAGTAAAGCAATCTCAGTACCTTACCAACCTACAGTTGAACCCTTACCCCAATACCCAATTGGACTTGTTCTATAGTGACAATTTCTCCTTTTGATGCACAGCACCCAGTACGTGACTAACCAATTGCGTGGATCCCAGTACGCGACTTCAATCACCAACTTAGAGAGAGTTGTTGGCTGCAAAGTTTTTCAATTCATCCACACGATGAAGATCAAGAAGATGCTTGGTTACAAAACCCTATGGTGCACATACACAGCAACTTCTTCACAAGAGAGATGAACTAGGGTATAAACTTTGTCTCGGATCACAAATTGCTTGAACAAGGATTTCTCAATGCTTGTACAACTTGTATTCGTAATGACGGCCCTTAAAATAATCCTTTTATATGTCTAGGGTTAGAAGAAAAGAAGTCTCAAAGATATATTCACGGATTGGAAACAAAACAGAGCTTAGAATCTGTTTTCCTTAATTCTCGACAACTGGAGGTGTCGAGGAGCTGTCGAGCAGCTATCGAGCCACAGGGCTGAAACAACTTATAAAACTCGATAGATGCATGTGTCGAGACTAGGTGTCGAGCTTTAATAACTTGCACTTTCCAGCTTGTTTCTTGGACAGACTTGATGCTTTCAATACTTGATCTTGAAACACAGTTTTTTGAAGCATTAAACACATCATAAATCTACCAAATTACAAGTAAAGTGCGTTTTGTCAAAGGATAAGCCAATTACATAAAACAATGACATATTTTCAAAACAACTTGAATCACATATGTCCTAACAATACGTTTGGAAAATTGAGTTTCAACCATTTTTGCAAAATTAGAATATACTTGCAATAATTCAGAATGGTGTTTCATATGAAAAATCCAGCTATAGCAGGAATAATTTTAACAAAGACAACAAAATATAGAAATCCACCAATACTAGAGACAGAGGAAGGCCTTCAGACATCAGAATGAATTAGGTCAAAGATATTAGTGGGCATTGATTCACTAGTATTGAAAAGCAAAGCTGGTTGTTTTCCTAATTGACATGAAACACAATCAAAATTTTCTGTGGACACTAGATCTAACAAACCTCTAGAAGCCAAGTGTTGTATCTGAGAGGAAGATGCGTGACAATGCCAGGCATGCCAAAGTGCAAAGGAAGGAATAGAAGAAACTGTAGTAGCTGCAATAGCAACAGAAATGGAAGTAATAGGTGGAAGATGAAGGCTGTCCATGGGAAACATATGCCCAACTCTAGGACTGGTCCCAAACTCCAGTCTCGTCCTTGGATCCTACACAATACACCTAGAATAATCAAAAGTAATGCGATAACCTAATTCAGCTAATTGGCCCATAGAAAATAAATTGTAAGAAAGGTTAAGAGCATTAAAGACCCCAGGAACTGAGAGGTAGGAGTTTGAGATAGAACTTATATTATGACCGAACATTGTGGAATTATTAGCTATGTGAATATTAAGAGGGTGTGGTATGGGATTAAGTTGAGAAAATAAGGATTGGTGAGGTGTCATGTGGTTGCAGCAAGTAGAATCCATAAGCCAAAAGGAAGGAGACGTACTAGATAAAGCTAAGAGAGAAGAGGAATAAGATGCATCACTAACCATATGAATGGTATTAGCAATGATATTTTTAAAGTCATTTGTGGAAATGGTGAAAGTAGATCCAGAAGACGGGATACTCTCAGTGTTAGCAACAGCAGCAGCAAAAATGGAAATAGCTGATTTGTTGCTTTGATAGCAAGTCTTAATATTATGGCCAAGACATTTGCAAAAATTGCAAAAATATTTATTGGATTGTTGGCAATGATTGTTGCAATAAGAAGAAGACCTGTCTTTATTCTTCATTTAGAAGCAAAATATGCAAAAATGAAATCTACGCGAAAAACTGGGTAAGGAGCACCTAGACTGCAAAAAGTCAACTCTAGCAAAAAAGTCAACAGTCAACCATCGTTCTAAGTCAACTGAAGATGACGTCAGCAGAATCAATAGATGACATTAGCAGGGGAAGGTTGATATCAGTAGATGATGTCAGCAGGGCTAGGGCTCACATGGTAGATGACATCAGCAAGTGACGTTAGCAAGTGATGCAACTAGGGCTGACCTAGCAATTGACGTCAGCGGATAACCAAATGACGTCAGCAAAGTTTCCAGTCACGTGGAGGTACTCACCGAAACTTTGTGAGGCGCGTCGAGGCGCGTGCAGCATCCGATGAAGATAATTTTGGCATTGATGAGATCGTTTGACGGTCTATTTGAGGATATGCTATATGTCTTAAACGGAGGTTTAGAGGGACAGATTCGACGAAGTCAATGGTCTTGTTGGTGGAGAGCGAGCTTCTGGCGGCAGAGATTCAACCTGAGTACCTTTGATAGCGACAAAGCAGTCAGGGGAAGGCACCAAAAAGGTCTACTAATCGGAGAAGACGAGGCAGTGGAAAATACCAACTAAAAAAAAGATTGCATGACACAAGAAAGTTAGAGTAGTGGCTCTGATACCATGTTAGATATATTGAATGAATGTATTGTATTTTTCAGAATAATAGAATATACATGAGTGCCTTTGTATAGAAAGTAGATGTGTGTAGTACAAGTAAGAGTGTTATACAAGTAAACAAGGTGGGCCTAAAACACACAACCCAATATACGTTAACACAAGCTACACCTACTGAGCAAGATGCATGTTTGCTGATTCGATTTGAAAGAGTTGATACAAAATCAGTTTATTTGCCTCTCTTTTGGACTTTTATTCAAAGAACCAAATTCTAGTAGAATTGTTGCCAGAATGACAGTACAATAACAGTTTGGAAGCGAAAGCTTTAGGGTCGTACTAAACTTCTTGTTCTCTTTCTAAGTGATTTGTGTTTATGGATAATGGATTGGATTGATCCTATTCATTTCTTTAGCATTGTAATGCTTGGTACCCAAATATTGGCTTGGAGGCATTTTCGATCTCTAATTTCTAAAAATATAAGGTTGTGTTGGTAACAGTTTTTGTTTTCTATTTTCAAAAACTTGTTTTTGAGAATATAAAGAAAAAAAAAACAATTTTCTTGTATTTTTGAAATAAAAAACATGTTTGATTAGTTGAAATTAAAAAGATAGTTTTTTAAAGAAAAAATAGAAAATACTAAAATATATCATTATTAAAATTTGAACTTTAATGATAACTCATTAAATGAGTTAGATTCTTTAATTAAATGCATATTTTTATTGACTTTTGAAATTAGAAATTGAAAACAGCGTTTTGCATGTTTTCAATTTCCTTCATAAATTGAGTTTTGAGAATAGTTTTTGTTTTTTGTCCGTTTTGGGTTGCCAAACAAGTTTTTTAGTTTCAAAAATAGAAAATTGTTTTTGAAAACAAAAAGTAAGGGGAAAAAATTGTTACCAAACATACCCTTATGTCTCCCTATTCTCAAATTCTATATATATATATATATATATATATATATATGTAGAAAATTAAAAAAAAAAAAAAACTTCATTTACTTAACTATTTTTAAGAGTATATATCTTGAATGCTGAATATAAATTACATATGATGTAAGAGTAATCAGATTGGGCTTGGAATTTGCTTTGGTAGAGTCCACCACCTTTGTGTAGCCATAAACAGTAGGGATGGCAATTTAGATCCAACCCGCGGATACCCGGCCCGACCCGACCCTAATGGGCCGGATTTTACCCGGCCTGATAAAGAATAGGGTCGGGTATGGGTTTAAAAAAAAAAATCCGAAGCGAGTCCGGGTCGGGTTCGGGTTTTATCCAAAAAACCCGAAACTCGACCCGAAAACCCGGCCCGAAAAAAAACCCAGTTATGTAATATTACTTAAAAACCCCCTATATATATATCATATAATTTACAAACCCTAACTCACTACTCACTCAGCCAGCCTAGCCCCAGCTGCCTCTCATCTCACTCCCTTCCTTCATGCCTTACTACCTAGTGCCTCAGTCAATTCCACACTTCCACTTCCTCATCACGCCTCACTGCCAGTCTGCCTCAGTCATCAGACAGCCACACCTCACTGCCTCAATCATCACGCAGCCACGCCTCACTCAGTCACTCCTCAGCCACGCCTCACGCCCTCACGCCTCAGCCACGCCCTCGCGCCTTAATGCCTCAGCACACAACCACGCCTCATCACGCCCTCACGGTTAGTTTTTCTCTCTCAATTTTTTTTTTTTTTTTTTGGCAATAGGAAATTTCTAGTGGTATCTCAATTTGCGGTCTTGTTGGTATCTCTGTGCACACAGCCAATCCTGAGGCCAACAAAAGATACAATTTTACCCAAGGTAAATATCTCTCTCTCTCTCTCTCTCTCTCTCTCTCTCTCTCTTTTAAAATTTCTATTTTTATTTTTAATGATTTCTTCTCTCTTTATGTGTTTTGTTTTACTGAGAATCTTCATTGACTTTGAGACTAGTGAATACACACAAATTCTAAGTTCCACATTCTGAGTGTCACAAATTTTGCACAAATTCTAAGTTTGACATTGTTATTTGTCTGGTAAGTAATGTATTAGGGTGTTTTGTAATCAAAATGTAAAGCTGTACGTATGATTCTGAATTGGTTATGGAGTGAAATCAACGGTTAGCAATTGTCTAATTTTTATTTTATATTTTTATTTATAAAATCAAAATTGCATTTTTATATTTGCTAGTTACAATTTGATGAAGTTTATTCTTTTTTTAATTCATTGTTGTAGGTTCTTCAACTATGTCTGGAGATTGTGATCTTCAAACAATTCTTGATGATGGGGAGCCTAATGAAGAGGATGGGAGTTGTGTCACAATTGTGGAGGATTAGACATTTTGTAATAATTTAGTGGCATTTTTAATTTCTTAGACTTGTTGGATTAATTTGCTGGTTTGTAATTATTCTAAGCCTTCTGTAATTTCTTAGCTTTTTTAATTTCTTAGATTAGTGGGATTTATTTTGTAACTTTTTAATTTCTTAAACTTGTTGGACTTGTGATATTTTGTAGCTTTTTATATTTTATTTTGTGGCTATGATTTTGTTGATTAATGATTATCTTAGTTAAGTTATTTATTGATTTAAAATTTTAGTTATGAATTATTGATGTATAATTAACAGGTGATTTATGATTAACTAATGATTAGGATTGATTTGGCTGCCATATAACGTGGCCTAAATGCCAAATTTTGGCATTTGGGCCACGTTATGTGGCTTGAATGGGCTTGAATCTAGGCAAAAAAATTTAATGGGTTTGAATTTTTTTTTTTTTTTTTGGTTGGGCCAAATTTGGACCCAAGAAGATAAACAGGGCTCGCGGGGCCCGGCAGGGCAAGTATGGGTCCCAAAAAAAAACCCGATTAATAATCAGGCCGGGTCCAGGTCTCGAGTCTTGGCCCACCGGTCGGGTCCGGATATGCAAAAACTCGGCCCGAACTTGACCCGTTGCCATTCCTAATAATCAGCATGCATAAATTTTTTTAAAAAAGTTATAACTTTTGAAAGGCCCAATCAGGCACAAATACATCATGGTCGCATAGGTTTTCTCAACTTACCACAATCCCATAGATGAAAGCTTAATTTACAGAAGGAAATTCCAAACACATTTCAAAACTCCTAAGGTAGCTTAAGCATTTACAAAGCCAATATCCAACACCCTGGCTCCTTAGTAATGTGGGATAGAGCCTAATGGACCCTTTAAAATTATTTATTTTTTTGGCAAAGTAATTACAAAAAGTGAGACGAATAGATGGCCTTTCGGGTATAATTCCCAAACATTACACATACTTGTGACACCATCTCCTTTCTCTCTAACATATCCTGCTCAGTTGTTTGATCCATGTCTCTCTCTCTCATTAACTTTATGAGATCTTGATTGATAGAGGCCAAAATATATTGTTGGTCCTTAAAGTTTATAAGTTGAGTGCTTTTACCTTTTAGTCCCTAATATTTCAAATGATTTTAATCTCTAAATTTAAGAGCGAATGTTAATGCTATCTTGATTTGTCTAATTTTGATAATTTTCTTGTGCATGTGACTAACATAGTAAGTGCCATTTTTTAATGTCATGCATGTTATCTGAATTTTTATTAGGAAAAAATTGCACATTGCCAAATCTCTCACCCATTCCAGTGTTTGGTACTTTCCCATTTCAAACCCAATCCTATCTCAAACTACTTTTCTGCTCCTTCAATGGTAGGCATAGGAAGAAATCTTTCTCTTTGATTCCTTGAGCTTTTGTGATTCTTTTGAATTTTTGTTCGGACTTGAAAAAATTATGATGGGTTTTGCTTTAAGCCTGCATTTCTCTCCACCATTATATTGAATGAGACTTTCAAGTGAGGAATGAGAGGAAAATCAAATTAAGAAAATTTTCAATGTTTAATTTATCAACTTCTTGCGTTTTTCAAAAAGCAAATACAAATTCATTTAGAATTTTTGAATTATCACTAACTTTTGAGCAAGTGGACTGAGTTCAGTAAGTAAGGAATAGTTAGTTCATTCTTTGAATCACTTTCGTTTTTCTTAAGGACAAAGTTTAACTATAAAATTGGTTGTAATCTTAAGCAACAACTTTAATAAAATAAACATTTCTTCATATTTTGAAAATCTAACAGTTGAATTGCATGTTTTTTACACTCTTAATACACATGCCAAATTTGTGTCAATTAGATATTATTTACTATATGATTTATAAGCTTATATATTATGCATAATTTTAAACTACAAAAACTTGCAATTTAAATAATTTATTGATGACATAATTATTGATCTTTAATTTTCTAGAAATTTTGCAAGCATAGAGAATATAAGAAAAAGATGTAATACAATGGTGGATTTGTCAAAATTTACTATCAATAAAAAAATATTGAGTAAAACAACCAATTTTGTAGCTAAACTTTATCATTTTCTAAACTCTCCGTTTTGATTAAAAAGTTCAAATTGGAATTGAATTACTTGACCTTTTACGAGTTAAATTATATTTATATTTTTTAAAGTGAAAAAATAAGTGGGGTTAAAAAAACTGTACATAAATAAAATAATTTAAAAAGTTAAATGAAAAAGTTTATAGTAAAAAATTTAGATGAAAAATTTGTTAGTAAAAAATTAAAAATGCAACCTCATTTTTCTGTTAGTTACATACATGAAACAATTAAGGGAACAAAACAAAAGGATTATTATAATTTTTTTACAACTTTTGAGACTAAAATCACTCATTTGAAACATTAGGAATACAAAACGATCAACATATAAACTTAGAGACAATCAAAAGTATCCCAGTCATTAATTTAAACATGAGTCACCACTTCTATGTTCATTTTCTTTTAATATGCATGGGTAAGGTCAATGAATTAGTATTTGGTGGATCCCAATATGGACATTTTCGGTAGCCTTACCATGGTACTTTTATTGAGAACGACACTTTAATTATAGAGGTTAAATTTTTTTTTTTTTTTTCAAAAGCCGAAAGAGAGAGACAGAGAGAAGAAAAAAAAAAAAAAAAAAAAAACTAAGGATAGAAATGGATTCGAAATAAGTAATGGGGTAAAGATACATAGCTAATTTGGCTTTCCCTAGAGTGTACCATGCAATTAATACATGAAAAATGACTTCAGAGAAAAAGCCCCACTCAAAATTTGAGGTCACATAAATGCCTTCATTTTTTAGCTTCTTTTTTTTTTTAATAAGAAATTATTAAATGAGCATTGAATTGTTTCATGTAATTGGTGACATGTCAATTTAAAGGACTTATATAATAAAAATCATAATATACTAACATAACTCTAATATTTTAGGCATTGGCAAAAAAAAAAAATGCACTTAACTCACATTTTTCTATAATTAAAAAAAAAAAAAAAAAAAAAAAAAAAAAAAAAAACCTTACTGCCCCCATATTTGGGGCCTTTCCATGTTAGAGGACCTTAGGCCATGACCTAAATGGCCTAGGGCTAGGGCCGGCCCTTATTAAGGCAAGGCAAAATGATTACGTTGGGGTGGTTTGAAATTTGCAGTACGTAGCATATTCTTCGCCCACAACCTTCAACAAAGATATAAAAAAGAACATAATAAAAAAAAGTTGTAATAGTTACACATTGTGTATACGACACACTTTAGTTGAAATCATGCTTGCTAGTTACTATTGTTGTCTCACAATAATTATCTCTTGTTTCTATAGTTTCCCAAATATGGATATGTGCTTTTGCCGACATAACTTTTTTTTTTTTTTTTAATTTTTTTATACAAGATAAAATTATTACTCTAACCTAATCTAAGTGTATATGTGTGTAAAACTCCCTCTTGAAGACTTGAACCCAAGTCTTGCCCTCCACACCACACAAATATTTGTACGTGTGGAATGACCACCGTTCTAAGGATGCGCAATTATGGCCATTGTGCACATTCTTTGTATTCTACACGTGCAATGCATGCGTGTTTTAAATTATTATCATGTGAAAAGACTAAAGCCCCGGCATGACAGCGACTGTACATTTTGATGCATACTTTGATATGGTAATAAAGAGAGTACTTTATTTGAAAATTGAAAATTTAACTCATTTATTTTTTATTATAAGTCTCTTCGACGAATCTTATCATAAGAAAAATAGTTCTCTAGTACATATTGCTTGCTCTCCTTTCATTCTAGAAGGCATATGTCGAAGAATGATTTTATATTACCAACCAATTCTATGTGAGTGTCTTTACATAGTAACAATAATATCAAATTGTATAATAGTACCAACTACGAGTATAAACTATATAAAATATTCCTCGATTAAGAGTCTGTTTCACAAATCTGGTCAAAAAAATACAATTCTCTCGTACATGTCACATGATGTACCTTCATTTTAGAAGTTGTATGTCAAGAAAGAAGGATATATTTTATATTATTGGCCTTTTTTCATGTGATTGTTGTTATTACATGTGTAACAACAGTAACACCAAATCTTATGATAAGTGCCAATCATGGGGGGAATTTGCAAGCTAACAAATGAGAAACAAAGAATATAATAAGTTAACGTAGGAAACTAAGAATTAGGCAAAATAGCATCTCGAGTTTTAGAAACTCGAGTTTCATTTTAAAACTCGAGTCCCACACACTCGCTTTGTGCTTGATGACATGGACCAGATTTTAGAAAATGCCACATAGATCTCGAGTCTGTAAAACTCGATTTCTAGGAAATCAAACTCGAGTCTTACAGACTCGAGTTCAACATCGTTCAACCACCACGAACCCAGGAAGAAAACCCAAGAAGCCAGGAAGGACGGAACGAAGAACAGAGAACGAAGAACGGAACGAAGAACATGAACCCAAGCCCGAACCCAACCCAGGAAGAACGGAACGAAGAACAGAGAACACGAAGAACGGATCGAAGAACGAAGAACACGAACCCAAGCCCGAACCCAACCCAGGAAGAACGGAACGAAGAACGAAGAACATGAAGAACGGATCGAAGAACGAAGAACACGAAGAACGGATCCAAGAACGAAGAACACGAAGAACGGATCGAAGAACAAAGAACGAAGAACACGAAGAACGGATCGAAGAACGAAGAACGAAGTACGAAGAACATGAAGAACGGATCGAAGAACGAAGAACGAAGAACGAAGAATGAAGAACGGATCGAAGAACGAAGAACACGAACCCAACCCAGGAAGAACGGAACGAAGAACACGAAGAACGGATCGAAGAACGAAGAACGAAGTACGAAGAACATGAAGAACGGATCGAAGAACGAAGAACGAAGAACGAAGAACAGAGAACACGAACCCAGAAGAACGAAGAACAGAGAACACGAACCCAGAAGAACGAAGAACAGAGAACACGAACCCAGAAGAACGAAGAACAGAGAACACGAACCCAAGCCCGAACCCAGGAAGAACGGAACGAAGAAGAAACCCAGAATGAAGATGAAGCCCGAACCAGGAAGAACGGAACGAAGAAGAAAAGCAGAAACCCAGAACGATGATGATGAAGAAAAGAAGAAGAAACCCAGAACGGAAGATGATGAAGAAGAAGAACGAAGGATGAGGGAAAAACGGTAGAGTAGAGTTTTATGATAGAACTCGAGTATCTAACACTCGAGTTCCCGTGTGGAACTCGTGTTTTAGAAACTCGAGTTCTACGTGGAACCCATTCCACTTCAGCTTCTGCCCGCTTAAGTCTCGAGTTTTGGAAACTCGAATTCGGCTTTGATCTCGAGTTTTTAAAACTCGAGATGCTAGTTTCCCACTTTCTTTTGCAACTGCACAATTAACAATATTCTTAAAAAATTAACGTTAAATGGAAAAAAAATTCGCCAATCATGAGTAAAAACAATAAAGTATTGTTTCAATTGGAATATTTTCCTTTTAAAAGAAAATAATAATACTTTTCTTACTAAAAAGAATGATTTTATATCACTTGACCAATTCCATCATTCCATGTGAGTGTCATAACATATGTAACAATAACGTCAAATCGTATGACAAGTGCCAACCACGAGCATATATAAATTGTAAAATATTCCTCAATTATGAGTCTGTTTAACAAATCTTGTCACAAGAAAAACAGTTTTCCCATACATATCACGTGCTTTACTTTTGCTTTAAAAGTTGTGTGTCGAGAAAGAAGGATTTTAAATCACTAATCATTTTGGCCGAAATTGGCCTTTAGCATCAATTCCTAAACAATATAGTTAGTAGTTATAGTTTTCAAACTATATTTTTTATTAGCATCTCGAGTTTAAGAGAGTCGATTTTGGGCTATAAATCGATTCTTTGAGTGTCGATTTTCATGAGTTGATTTGGTCGCTGATGTGGCATTTTTTCCACGTGGCAGCCACTTGGAAATCGACTCTTTAACACTCGATTTATAAGGAAAAAAAGAATTTAAATCCAGTCTGTACAAGCTACTGTGCATCCAAGCCATCAGATGAGAAGTTGCTTCTTTCTTCCTCCACTTCTTTCTTCCTCCACGCATCACTGCACAAGCTCAGCCGCCGACCCAGGCCGCGACCCACGGCGCGGGGCGACCCAGGTCGCGCGAGACCCAGGCCGCCTCGCCCAGGTCGCGCGCGACCCAGGCCGCAGTGCCCAGGTCGCGCACGACCCACGGCGCGGGGTGACCCAGGTCGCGCGAGACCCAGGCCGCCTCGCCCAGGTCGTGCGCGACCCAGGCCGCAGTGCCCAGGTCGCGCGCGACCCACGACGCGGGGCGACCCAGGTCGCCTCGCCCAGGTCGCGCGCGACCCACGGCGCTGGGCGACCCAGGTCGCGCGAGACCCAGGCCGCAGCCGCGCGCGACCTGGGCGCGGCGGCCTGGGTCGCGCTGCGACCTGGGCGAGGCAGCGCAACCCAGGCCGCCGCGTCCAGGTCGCGCACTTGGGGTTTGTTTTTTTTGTGTGGTGGTTTTTGCTCAGTGGGTTGTGTATTTCTGGGAATGGTGTGGGAAAGACTTAGATTAATTTTTTTTTTAGCTTGTAAATCGAGTCTTAGAGACTCGATTTCCAAGTAGACTCCACGTGGATATAAATGCCATATCAGATAAATTAGACCCTGTAAATCGACCCTTAAACACTCGATTTGTAGGCCCAAAATCAACCCTTTGATAGTCGAGATGTTACTATCCTATATAGTTTCAAAATGGTGCCTACTAACTATATAGTTAAGAAATTGGGGCTAATTGCCCATTTCCACCAATCATTTTTCATGTGAGTTTTGTTACATATGTAACAATAACACTGTAGAGAGGGACAATTTCCGACCTATCACAAGTTGATACATTATACTATCAAGTTTATAAAGTACAACCAATTACAAAGCATCACGTACGGCTACTAGGTTTTGCTATAACTATTAAGAAACTAACAGAAATTTTCCAAGTGTCGTTGAAATAGGGGCATAAAATGCATGCAAAAACCAATCACACATCGACGCGTGTAAGCAATGATATAAGCACCCAACGCGTGTAAGCGATGACACAGGCAGTCCAATCGAGTGCTGACATGTGTCACATTGAAAATCAAAACATTTTAACCAATCAAAAAATGCCACGTGTCTTGGAGAAAAAGTCTTAAAGCTCTTTCAATCAAACTGTGACACATGTCACCAATCAGACTTCGTCACGTGTTGCTCACCCACTCCCAAACTCTTATAAATAGAAGCCTTCCTAAGGCATTTCAACACACCAACACACCAACACATCTTGGAACATACCAAGGCATCCATGCCACAAGCAGCATCAAAGAAGATTTAAAAGTACAGAAGCTCTACAAGAAACCAAGCCTTGAAGCTTCTAAGAACTTCAAGAACTTCAATCTCAAATACAAAGAACATTCAAAGTAGAATCATTCAAATTACCTGCCTAGATCTTAAAGGTCACTGGAATCAAGCTCAAAAGCCTCCAGAAATTTCATGAAATCACAAATCAACGAAGCTCTATGGATTCAAGCCTCCAAAGCACCGAAAAACTTCCACCACAAATCTTCAAAGATGAAGAACGCATGAAGAACACGAAGAACAAAGAATTTCTAACAAGCTTATAGTCAGAGATTCATTATAATTCTGTTTTAAGGGTCTTCGATCCATCCTTTAGACAAATTGAAGGATATTTGGTGTTCAAGTCAAAATCACATTATTAAAATTCCAATCAATAAATCTTTCAAGGAGATTGAATTAGAAGTCCATTTTCTTTGATTATTCAATGAAGACATTTTCAAGTGTTTGGTGTGACCTAAATACTTGAAAATGAAAAAACAAACTAGCAACCATCAAATGCAACACAAATGGATGGAGGAAACTCCTTGTATTATTGAGTGTGTTGTAGCATGATGTACTATTTGTATCCTTTCTAAATGAAATTCACAGTTTTCCATCAAAAAAAAAAAAAAATGTAAGCACAAATCACCACTAACCACCCAAAAATTAGATCAGGAAGAAGAAAAAAAAAAAAAAGCCACCATAATGGCCCATATCAGACAAAACCTACCAGCCACCACCCACGAATTTCTTTTTTCCAAATAACCTTAAATATCAAATTATTTTGTTAGTTGTCACGTTTCAAAACAATGTAAGAAATTAGCACCTCGAGTGTCTAAAACTCGAGTTCCAAGATAAAACCTGAGTTTCTAAGTCTCGATTTGTAAGTAATGGCATCTAATGTGGAAAAATATCCACATGGAATTCAAGTTTTTAAGACTCGAGTTTCACCTTTTTATTTTTTCCTTCTTCTTCTTCCTCGCGTACATTTCTTCTTCTTCTTTGTTCTTTGTTCTTTATTCTTCGACACTGCAGATTTGTTTAAGCGCCCACCCAGCGTTCAATCGTCCAATCAACAAAATCAGCTCACCCAGCATTCAATCAACCAGATCATCTCTTCGTTCTTCTTCGGAGTTCTAGACGCCTCTTCAGATATGTTCTTCCCCTATTCCTCCGCTGTTCTTCTTGCTCTGTTCTTCTCCAAAATCGAGTCTTAGAGATTCAGTTTTTCTTTTTAGAACTCGAGTCTATAAGACTCGAGATCTATGTGGCATTAAACTGCCAACTCACCAAGTGGGAATCGAGTATTTAACCCTCGAGTTTTAGATTGAAATTGAGTCTATAAAACTCGAGATGCTAATTTACATAATTCTTTCTAATGTTTGTTAACTTATGATATTGTTTCCCCTCACTAGGCTAGGCTGCAAACATCCCCCACCACCCACAAATCTGAGCATTAAATCACAAATCTGAGTGATAACCATAAACAACCCACAAATTTGAGCATTAAGCCACCAAATCAACATAAACCCAACCAAATCCACTCCAACATCCACCCAAAAATCCATATCATGAAACCCAAAAAGAACAACTAGTGAACCCATATTGAAAACCTAAACAACCACAAACCCAAAAACTTAGATCGAAATTTGAGAGTACCTTATCAAATTGAGTCCCCATGAGTCTCTAGTTTCCCCTTAGGCTCTAATTTGAAGAGAGAAGGTGTGGGTGGATGAGAAATATGAGAGTAAGAATCAGGATTTGGTCTGGTGAGAGAAAATAAGTAAGTGAGATTGAAAAAGGGTAAAATGAAAAGACCCCACCACCTTTAGTGGTAGTGGCAGGTGGCGCCGTTTAGGGTTTAGAAGAGCTCGGCCAAGGAAGCTTTGTTGAGAGAGAGAGAGAGGGAGAGAGAGAGAGAGAGAGAGAGAGGGAGAGGAAGAGAGAGCTCGAATAGGTGAAGGCAGCCACCACCGTTATGGTGGTGATGAGAGGCCGTAAGAGACGGTGTATGAGCTTTGGCCATGGTGGTTATGGCTGATGAGAAGGTGAGGTGGAGAGTGGTTTGTGCGTGAGAGAGATGTAAAATGTTTTATACTTATATTAAGCATAAGACATTTTACATGATCTTGCCTTAATTTTACAGTTGACCATTTCTATACAACCGCATTGTAAGTTTGATGGATGATTCAATGAAATGGGGAGCCTTACATATAAAATAAGAATTCATTACAATGTCGTTCTAAAAAATTGGACTGCATTTTGATATCATATGAAACATGATTCCAATGTGAATAGGACAAACAAAATTTAACCTTGAAATCAATCTCACACCCATGACCCATGTCCAACTCTAACATGCTTTGGTTGCTCTCTTCTGCTAAACATGACCCAAATTGCTGTTGCAGAGAGTGTTGCCGAATTGTCTTCATGTTTGTGCACCGGACTAATAAATTCCCTATATATGTCCCTCACAAACCAGAGCCGAGTTCACTTGTGCCTACAGTGGTACCATGATAATTGAGAAATAACAAAATCCCAGCAAGGCTGAAAAAGAAAGTGCTTGATTTATGCCTAGTTTTTTTTTGCACTGGATGCAACAGACATGTGAGGTGTAATTAATAAGTAACTTCACTGGAAGCAGGCTTTAACTCCAAACAAAAAAAGAGATAGCATGCATCCAAAGGAAACAAAAGGAAAAGAGTATTTATCATTTAATGCATCCAAAGATTCCTCTTATATGGAAGTGAGTCCCGCGATAGTTCTACATTCTAAAATAACAATGGTTGCCAAACGAACAATCAGAGCTACAGAAGATGAGGTTGCCACCAAAAAAAAAAAAAATCACTTGAATATTGGCCTATGAAGAAATAGTTTTGGTACTTTCAAATGTTGACAAATACAACAAAACCATACCCATGATTTGACAAGTTTTGTTACAGTTTATTTGCAAATGGTTTTCTTTTGCTTAAAATTAGTTAAAATATGAATCACTTATAAGAAAATTTTGAAGTTTAAAATAATTATACATAAATAAATAAATTAAAATATCTAAAACCACGGATTTGGATGTGATATAATGATTATTGTAGTGTGTAAGTATTGTTTGATGTGAAAGGGGAAAGTTAATGAGGAAAAAAAATAAAAAGGTTAAAAACTTTTTGATACAATGGATAAGAATATAAGATTGAATTTGAGAGTAAAATTTTAACTTTCCATCTCAATCAATGAAAGTAATATTTCATATTGAAAAAAAACCTACCCAGCTAATGCATTTTCACCCCATCCCACCAAAAAACAAAAAAAAAACAAAAAAAAGAAGAAGAAGAAGAAGAAGAAGAGGAAGAAAAAGAGCAGAACCCAGCAAATGTACCGATCTTGCAAATAATTAATGTTGGCTGATGGCAATTGGCACAAAAGAAGCAACAAGGTGAAAGCCCAAAATTGTTCCCATAGTGAGTGTCACATAGTATTTGATCGTATATATATCAATTACTGTTGCATTATAACTGGCCCAAATCAAATTCTATGTTCTTTAAATGTGGTGCTTAACAACAAATTTTTATTTTTTATTTTTAAAATGTGGTTAGCTGAATCCTGTATAGGAATGATAGTGCCATAGTGGGCAGTTATGAGACAGGTTTTTTATTCCTTGCCCCCGCCCCTGTCGTAGAGGCCACCTACGGAAGAAATTATTAGCACCTTCGGGAGGACAGCTGAGCTAGTCCTCCCAAGTAGTTCCCCCCAATAATAAAAGGCCATTTGTTAATACAGAATAGTTAGTTCATTCTCTGAATTGCTTTTGTTTTTCTTAAAGATAGAGTTTAGCGATAAAATTAGTTGTAGTTTTAAGTTACAACCTTACTTAATAAAATAAATATTACTTTATATTTTAAAAATCTAACCGTTGAATTGCATGTTCTCTACATTTTTAATACACATGCCAAATTCTGTGTTAATTGGATATTATTTACTATATGATCTATAAGCTTATATTTTATGCATAATTTTAAATTACAAAAATTTGTAATTTAAACAATTTATTAATAACATAACTACTAATATTTAATTTTTTAGAAATTTTGCAAGTATGGAGGATATAAGAAGAAAATGTAATCAAATTGTAGATTTGTCAAAATTTACTATTAATAAAAAAAAAAGTAAGATTGTAACCTTAAGTTACAACTAATTTTGTAACTAAAATTTATCATTTTCTTAAACTCTTCGTTTTGATTACAAAGTTCAAATTGGTATTGGCTTACTTGACGTTTTACGAGTTTTTCTTTTTGTGTTAAAAATGAGTTAAATTATATTTATATTTTGAAAAAGTGAAAGGAAAAAAAGTAGGGTTAAAAAAACCTGTACATAAATAAAATAATTTATAAAGTTAAATGAAAAGGTTGACAGTAAAAAGGTTAAATGAAAAAGTTGGTAGTAAAAATGCCAACTCATTTTTCTATTAGTTACATACACGAAACAATTAAGGGAACAAAACAGGAGGATCATTATAAATTTTTTAAACTTTTGAGACTAAAATCACTCATTTGAATCATTATGGACTACAAAACGATCAACGTTTAAACTTAGAGGCAATCAAAGTTTCCCAGTCATTAATTTAAACATGAGTCACCACTTCTATTTTCATTTTCTTTTATTGGAGTCAAATTTGCATGGATAAGGTCAATGAGCAAAAGTACTTGGTGCATCCCAATATGGACACTTTCGGTGGCCTTACTATGGTACTTTTATTAAGAACGACACTTTAATGATATAGGTTGAACTTTTCTACTGAGAGATGTTACGTTCACATCATTTTTACAATATTTTTATAACAAATCACAAATAGTTAGTTGTTATTGGTTCAAATTTGAACCTAACACGAAGATTACTTTTTTGCCCCAACAATAACAACTAGTAACATCTTGCCATTTAGGATTTGTAGTAAAAATCTTGTGAAAATGTTGTGGACATATCATTTTTCTTTTCTATTAACTATATAAAAAACGGCTATACCGCTACAGTGTCTTGGCACTGTACATCCAGTGTTTTTGCACTGTGCAGTACTGTAGTTACACCAGTGCTTTAGTTTAGTGAGTCATTTTTTTTTTCCATTTATTCAACCATTTTGTTTATTCATCTGGCACTATAGCTACAATGCCTAAAGTTGTTGTTGTTGTTGTTTTTTTTTTTTTTTTTTAAGTAATCGGATTGTGTTTTTTTTTTTCTTTTAAATATTGATGTAAGCTGAAATTTATATTGTTATACTGACACAACAAATTTCACAATATTTTTACAATTATTGACGTGTCAATTTTTTACAAGTCGAAATATAATAATAAAATAAAATATGAGATTGGTTTTTTTTTTTTTTTCAGTAATCAGTTTGTGTTTTTTTTTTTTCATTTAAATATTAATGTAAGCTGACATTTATATTATTATACTAACACAACAAATTTCAGAATATTTTTATAATTATTGATGTGTTAATTTCTTACAAGTCAAAATAAAATAATAATATATGAGACTGTAGCCAACCATAACTGAAAATAACTGTTTTAAAAAAATGTTATAACATTTATTGTTATCACAATACACTGTAACTACAACAGTGCTTTAGTTTAGTTTTCACAATTATTGACGTGTCAATTACTTACAAATCGAAATAAAATAATAAAATAAAAATCAGTGTCCATTTAAAGTTTTTTCACATTTGCTTATTTACCATTTTTTTTTTTTTTGTCTCAATTTAAAAAATAAAATAAGTGTAAGTTTGTTGTCACATATTTAAAATAAAAACTATAATTTTTTTTATCTTATATTTAGCAAAAAGCTCTAGGCTTGTTTTGTGTTGTTGTTTAAACAATAGTTTTCGTTGTTTAAATAACAGTACACTTATTTTGACAATATTTTTTCATCCACTCTAATTTTCACAACACTTAAAATAATGTTACTAAAAATCTCTTACCAAATAGACCTTTATTGCCAAATGGAAACTCAATAATGTGATGATACACAATAAATTTCACAATTGAACATAAATGTTTTAAAAAAATGTTACAACACTTATTGTTATCACAATACACTGTAGCATGATACAACAGTGTTTTGGTTTAGTTAGTCACTTTTTTTTTTTTTTAAGTAATCTGTTTGTGTTTTTTTTTTTCTTTTAAATATTAATATAAGCTGACATTTATATTGTTATACTAACACAACAAATTTCACAATATTTTCACAATTATTGACATGTCAATTTCTTACAAGTTGAAATAAAATATGAGACTGTAGTTAACCACAACTGAAAATAAATGTTTTAAAAAACTGTTACAACACTTATTGTTATCACAATATTTTCACAATTGTTGAGATCTCAGTTTCTTATAGATCAAATAAAAAAATGCTAAGTCCACAACATTTTAACATTAATTTCTACAGTGCCTAAAGTTTTTTTTTCCCAGTAATCGGTTTGTGTTTTTTTTTTTTAAATATTTATATAAACTGGTATATATATTGTTATACTGACACAACAAATTTCACAATATTTCCACAATTATTGAAGTATCAATTTCTTACAAGTCGAAATAAAAAAATAAAATATGAGATTGTAACCAACCATAATTGAAAATAAATGTTTTGATAAAATGTTACAACACTTATTGTTGTCACAATATTTTCACAATTGTTGAGATCTCAGTTTCTTATATATCAAATAAAAAAATACCAAATCCACAACATTTTAACATTAATTTCACAACTAATCATAAGTAAGCTATTATTAATTTCTCTAGAGTGTACCATGCAATTAATACATGAAAAATGACTTCAGAGTAAAAGCCCCACTCAAAATTTTAGGTCACATAAATGTCTTTCATTTTTTAGCTTTTGTTTTTTATATAAGAAATTATTATGACTAGGCAAAATGATTACGTTGGAGTGGCTTGGAATCTGCAGTACGTAGCATGTTCTTCGTCCGCAACCTTCAACAAAGATATCAAAAAGAATATATTAAAAAAAGAGCCGTAATAGTTGCACACTATGAGTGGGTTTGGATCCAGCTTATTGCTGGCCACGTCCACGTTTTGCTTTTGCTTTTTTTTTTTTTTTGTTCTGCTGGGGGGACAAGAGGAGTGCACGCACTGTGCGCGCACTGTTCACATCTTTTTTCAGCAATTTTTTATTAAAAATGGGTCTCACAATACTATTCACACATTAAAAAATTATTTTGCTACAGTGTTTTCAGTTTCAACTTTCAGTTCAGCAAAAATAAGCTCTATCCAAATGGACCCTATGTATGCGAATCACTTCAGTTGAAATTGTGCTTGCTAGTTACTATTGTTTTCTCACAATAATTATCTCCTGTGTCTATAGTGTCCGCAGATACGGATATGAGCTTTTGAGACATGACTCGACTTTGCCATTGCGCACATTCTTTGTATTCTACATATGCATGCATGCTTGCTTTAAATTTGTTCCGGTCATATTTTATTGTAATTGACTAATCTTTTGATAAAACGCACTTTACTTGTAATTGAATAAATCTAAGATGGGTTTAGTACTTTAAGAAACATATTGTTCAAGTTAAATATTAAAGACATGAAGATTGGTCTAAGAAATAAGTGAAGAAAAACAGCTCATTAAGTCTCAACAAATAGCTCGATAGATAGCTAAATAGCAGCTCGATCTATCGAGAATTACAATTTCAGAATTTTTCATATTTGAAATTCGGCCTAGTCTTGTATATTTGTTTGGGGTTTTTCTTCTCATAACCCTAGACATATATAATGCTTATTTTAAAGGTCATCTCACATGGATACAAAGACCAAGAGACTTATATTGTCTGTGTGAAGCTACTGTATTTGTACGCCATAGGGTTTTGTAACCAAGTACTTCCAGATCTTCATTGTTAATAAAATAAAGAACTTTGCAGCTAACAACATCTATTCAAGTTGCTGGAATTAATCACGTACTTGAGATCTGTGCAAAGGGTTAGTCACAAATTGGAGGTTTGGGTATTAAGGGAAAGAATGCTGCTATAAGATCAAGTCCAATTGGGTATTGGAGCAAAGATTCTACTGTAAGTTGGTATTTCGGGATGGCCAAGTGTAGTTGGTAAGATTCATTATACTTTTAACCACTTGATTGTTGATTAGAGGATTCTTGGGAGTGGTGACCTTAAAATCACCATGTAGAGGTTTTTGCCTTGTGAGGTTTTCCCTATTTATTAACAAATCACTATGTTAATTTATTTTCCGTTGCATTTAGTACTTTGGTGATTTCTTGGTGCCTTAACATTTTACATGCAATTGAACCTCATTAATCAACTTGGGTAATTGAATTAATTAATTAGAGTCAAGCTATCTTAACCCAATAAGTGGTATTATAGCCAAGATCATGGGTTCGAGTCACAGGAGTGTCACTGTGATGGAGGGATTGTTGGGGGGACCATAATTTGACTCCCTAAAACTACTCTAAAAATAGGCTCGTGTGGTCTGATGTTGAATACCATAAAAGATTTGAGTATGTCTTCCTCATAACCAATTGATTTTGAGGTGGAATGACATAGCTCATAATTCGACAAATGGTCTTAGAGCTGACACACTTTGATTAGGTTTTAATTTTTGCTATGTGATCCATTGACTCCTGTTGTTATGAATTGTGGACAATCTTTGATTATTCCTCCGGATAGGACTAACTATGCATATTGGAAAGTACACATGAAAGTTTTTTTGCAGTCCTTAAATAAGCAAGTCCAGCTGGTAGGTGAAGTAGGCTGGAAAAAGCCTAAAGAGCCACTCGCAACATGGGATGATTCCAATATTAAGGCTATTAACTTTAACAATAGGACACTGAATGCTCTGTTTAGTACTATAACGAATGAAGAATTCAAGAAGATCTCTTCCACTGACAATGCCAAGGAAGCTTGGACTATTCTTTAGAATACTTATGAGGGCACTAAAGCTGTTAAGAACTCTAAACTTCAAGGCTCACTACCAGCTTTAAGGAAATTAGGATGGATGAGGATGAATCATTTGATGAATTCTATGCCAAGCTCAAGGACATGGTGAATTCAACCTTTGATTTGGGAGAATAGATTCCAAAGCCTAAGATTGTTAAGAAGATCCTCAAATCACTTCTTAAGAGATTCCATGCCAAGATTACTACCATTGAAGAATCAAAGGACCTTGACTCTATTCCCTTGGCAAAACTGATTGGGAACTTGCAAACTTATGAACTAGGATTAGCAAGGGTTGGCAAAGGTGGCAAAGGCAAGAACATGGCTTTAAAGACCAAGAATGATGACAATGGTGAGTCATCTGATGATGAGGATACCAAGCTAAAGTCATATATCACCAGACAATTCAAGAAGTTCATTAAAAATGCGAATGTCAAAACTAGTGACAAGGATCGCAAAACAGACTGCTTTCTCTCAATATAAGTCACAAGACATAGGCAAGAGAGAATCCAAGGATGTTAGTCTAGGAAACGGTATTCCTACTGGACCAAAGTGCTATGGGTGTCATGAATTTGGACATATGAAACAAGAGTGTCCTACATACCTCAAATCCATAGGCAAGAGCAAAGCCCTAGCTGCCACCTTAAGTGATTCAGAACCAGAAGTAGATTTTGATGAGAGTGACCAAGAAGGGATTTTTCTACTGTTGAGTTTACTAAGGGAGAAACAGAGGAAGTTGATGAAGAAGAAGAGCTGATGGAGTCAAAATTTGAAAAAATGGATGATAGGGATGACATCCACACTGCTTACACCAAGCTTTACAAGGTCTTTGAGAAACATGAAAAGCTCTACAAGTTGATCACAAGAAAGCTTAGTGAAGTGGAGTTGGAACATGAGGAACTCTCCACCAAATTTGATGAAGCTAATCAGACCATTGGAGCACTAAGATTTTAGAACAATCTTCTTGTTGAAAAGGTCAAGAAATTGGATGATGAACTATTTTTGGTTAAAGCACAACTAGAAAGGACTTTAAGTGCCAAATTGGATGAAATGCTGAATGTTCAGAAGTCAATATCTGACCGAACAAGTCTCGGGTATGATCACTCTCTTTCATCTTGTATTACCTCTTTTAATGCTTTGAATAGAGTTATATTTGTTCCTCCTGCTAATAAAGATAACTCTGAAAACAATGACGTAACTGATATTAAAATTGAGAATGTTAGTGAAGTCTCGGGTATGATCACTCTCTCTCATCTTGTATTACCTCTTTTAATGCTTTGAATAGAGTTATATTTGTTCCTCCTGCTAATAAAGATAACTCTGAAAACAATGACGTAACTGATATTAAAATTTAGAATGTTAGTGAAGATAGGAGTGATAAGGGAAAATGCATTTTAGGAGCACCCCTTAAGGTTGGTAAGAAAGAGACCAAGCAAAAAAATCATCGCTCCACCAACAAGAAATCTCCACCAAAAAAACCCCATTTTTGTCACTATTGTAGAGCATCTAGGAACACTCGTCCAAATTACTATAAGTGGTTATCCACTCAACAAAGCAATAGTGTGTCATCTTTGGGGAACCAAAATCAACTCTAACTCTTTCTAGCCCCTCTTAGTGAACTTCTTAAGGCATTCGTGCTTCTTTCAAACTTCAATGGTTTCAACTCTCCTCCTTATCCATCTGAACAAAGGTTCATGCAGAAGAAAGGATCTTCATCTAGGTTTCCTGTCTGGAAGGAAAAGATCATAAGTGATTTCTCCTCTTTTATGATCTCTCACATGGTTTGTGCTGTAGTTTGAGTCAGACTAGTTTTGATGCTTTACTTGTTTGTTTGGTTCTTTGTTTTTGCTTTGTTTTAAGTTTTTTCTTTTAATAAAAAAATCAGAAAAATACAAAAATAGTGTGTGTTTGTGTATACTGGTACTTGTGTACCTTTGATAGCCTTTGAAACAAAGTTCCCCAATTTTGTATCTCTTGTAGCTTAGATGAGCATCGTCATGCACAACTAAGCGATGTGAGCTTTATGGCTCATTTTATGTGATTTTTATGATTTGGTTGATCACTTATCTTTCATATCTTAAATCACTTTTTTTTATGAGAAGGACTAGAAAATCTTAAGAGAAAGGCATAAATAACCATCTCACCACTAAAACTCGTCAATCATAAAATATTTGTGTGCAATTCATAAAAGCCGTACTTGGTAAGGTGTAGCACTTGCATAGCAAAATAAGGATGCTCAAGCTTACATAATTGGGTATTTTCTTTTCTCTCTTTTATATGTCCATGCATGATATGCGTAAAAGAAAAAATATGAAAAGAACATGAAAAGCAAAAAGAATCAAAATATTTTTAATATGGTTGCAAGCATGTTTCAAGGAAATGTGAGAGTTATATGATATACTTCGAAAGTGATAGTTCCCATCAAACAATTATGATTGTGTGTGATTATGTTTGATCCTCCCATGTCATTACTTGTTATATAATGATGCTCTTGCTCTCATGCAAAAGTTTCACACGCAACATGCATAATCTTTGCTGTCATTGATACTATTGTGTAGGTACAATGTGATTTGACCATCACAAGGAATACATGTGGTAGTATATTCTCTCTAAACTGTCCAAACTTCATTTTGAAATAAAATTTGGTTAGATATGTTTAGTGTGTGTTTCGATCTAGGAATGCTTTGCATTTAGAGATGAGGTTGTGTTTTTATGCTTAAACATGCTCTTCGAATGCTTGCTTTGATGGTTATCTTGTTTGCATTCATCTTGTGTTGTTTTTCCTCCTCAAAATCTCTTCTTCCAGGCTCTCAGTAAATACCTTGATACCTCCTCGATACTTGCTCAACACCTCCTCAATATAAGCCTTTTTATCGAGCTTTATGGGATTTTCTTGATACCTCTCAATAGATAACTCGATCCATAGAGCCAAATTCTTTGGAGTCTCTGTCTACTAAATAACTTCTCTATACCTTCCTTGATCTATTGAGAATTTTTGCCATTGACGCCTCATCAGTTCCTCTTGATCTATCGAGCTTTTCTTCTCGATAGAAGCTTGATACCTCCTCGATCTATCGAGCTACGTTTTCTATATACAGTTTGAGGTCCAACCCGGTTTTGTCATTTCTCAAATATTTTGATCTCTCTCTCTTCTCTCATGACCTAAACTCCTCTCTATCTCAAAAACCACTCCTCCTATCATCTTTTCGGCCTAATCCAAGTCTCCCTCACTTGGTAAGTGTTCTTAATCTCTTCTTTTTCCTTTTCTTCATACATTCATGCATCTTTTGACCTAAGTTTTCAATTTTTGGGAAATTTTTGGAGGGTATTTTGTGATTTTGTCAAAATTTTTAGGTTGGGTGTTGTTGAAATGAACTCATACGATCATGCATTACATTCTAAGTTTATTATAACTCTGTTTCATGCATTCTAGGATTGTGTGCTTGATTATATCTTGTGAGAGTTGTTAGGTTGGATTAGGTTTTTACTCATGATGCAATTTATTTTTGCACATCATATGTTCATGCATCTTCATGGATTGCATGTTCTTTTTTTCCATCTTTCTGGTGCTTTAAAAATTTCTATTGTGCCTCTATTCTTATCTCTGTCTCTCTCGTTTAGTCTCCTCATCATGGCACCTAAAAAGTATGTTCCTTCTAAAAACCCAATTTGTCTTGGTTCTTTATCTTCTTCTTTTTCTCCTGATTCTATTTGGTTTCATAATAAGAAGGCACGAGATGACTTCTCTGAGAACTTTTCTAATTGGGCAGGTCATTTGGAACGCCAAGTCATTTTGTCTGATTTTCTAGACACTCCTCTACCCTGTACATTTAGATCTTGAGAATGGGCTTCTCTTTGTGAGAAACCCTCAAGGTGTCCTAACGTGTTCATACAAGAGTTTTACTCCAACA
The DNA here is from genome assembly GCA_032878915.1 of Castanopsis chinensis. NCBI lineage: Eukaryota > Viridiplantae > Streptophyta > Magnoliopsida > Fagales > Fagaceae > Castanopsis > Castanopsis chinensis. The sequence goes on along the minus strand of JAVQMG010000114.1, from coordinate 1,941,009 downwards.
TGCACGCTATCGATACCTCTGTACCTAGGTTTACTACGTTACTCCAAGGTACACGTATCGTAGTCACATCAGATTTCATTTCCGAGGTACTACATGTTCCTTGAGTGGATCATCTAGATTACCCTAGTCATGAGCGTCTCTCTTCCATCTCAAGAGATGAGTTGGCCTCACTCTTCTGTGAGAAGGCCATTTTGTGGGGAGGTACCCTCAACTGAGTTTGCTAAAGGTCCATGGATCCTTGATATGGTGATGACCTTTGTACTTATTCCACAATCTCACTGTAACACTATTACCGAGCCTCGTGCTTGTTTTCTTCTTTCCTTCATGGAAGGTCTCTCTATAGACTTTCCTTCACACGTGATAGAGTCTATCATCGACTGCTATCATGACACAACTACATGTGATAAGCTCATTTTTCCTTCGACTATCATGCGTATCCTCATACACTTGCACATCACTATCCCTCTCTCTCCTTACTTTTACGTTATGGGTGCCATTAGTAGAGAGTCTATTTGGCTGAGTGTAGCACAGCTTATTGCAAAGCAGTCGCTGCTGGAGTCTTCCAATGCAGCCCCAGCAAAGCCTACAGTTCCTTCCTCTCGACCTTCTTCATCCTCTGCCCCTTCTTCCTCATCTCGGTCTGCTATCTCCCTTGTTAACATCATGGAGCAACTTCAGTACATGCGTAGTGATTTTGGTAGTCGTCTAGACCATCTATCAGATGAGATGTGTCAGATGAACACGAGAATCGGTCACATTGCTCGCCAGCCAGTCCCGGCTTGGTGGTTTTGCTCCCTTACCTTCTCCGGAGCCTATAGAGGAGTCACCTTCTTCGAATGGTGGAGATGATGATGATGTTGCTTCTGGCTCGGAGTATGATGATGAGATGACGACCTCTCAGTGATACACCTTTTGTCACTCGTGACAAAAATGGGAAGTAGTTTTATAGATGATAGTAGTCTAGATGTTAAAGGGAGAGCTAGCATAGGACATACCAGATAGGGGGAGAGTAGTTTTGAGCGTGTTTGAGGGATGTAGTGAGATTTTGATGTATTCTTTTTTATTACATGTACCATGGTCTTGTGACCAATTTTTTTACATGTATTATATTCTTTGATATATATATATATATATATATATATGATGCATGTTTTCTTCACCTTTGTCTCACATGTGTTGTTTCTTTTTTATCTTTATACACATGTTTCTTCTTGTATACAATTTGTCTATGTTTCACACTTGATGCCTTGATGAATCTTATTTAAATATTTCAGTTAAGACAGGTTGCAAGTATACCATGTCATGAACACTCTTCTTGCAAAGTTTTTCAAGAGTTTGTGCTAGGGTTAGACTTATATACTTTTTCATAATATGGATAGGTGTGTTAGACTTCTCTCATAATTGCGTTTTTTCTTTTTGTCATAGATTGCTAAAGGGGGAGATTGTTAGGGTCATATTTTATTTTAATTGGTTAATTCTTTGACAAAATGCACTTTACTTGTAATTGGGTAAATTTAAGATGGGTTTAGTACTTCAAGAAACATATTGTACAAGTCAAGTATTAAAAACATGAAGATTGGTCTAAGAAACCAGTGAAGAAAAGCTGTACATTAATTCTCAACAGATGCCTGCTATTGAGACTTAATGTGAAGCTCGATAGATAGCTCGACAACAACTTACAATTTTACAATTTTCAGATCTAAAATTCGGCCCAATCTTGTATATTTGTTTGGGGTATCTTTTTTCACAACTCTAGACATATATAAGGTTTATTTTAAAGGCTGTCACACATGGATATAGAGACCAAGAGACTTATATTTTTTGTGTGAAGCTACTGCGTTTGTGCGCCATAGGGCATTGTAACTAGGGGTGTGCAAAAAACCGAAGAACCGAAAAAACTGGCCGAAACCGACCGAACCGAGTTCAATTTTTCGGTTTGGGTTCGGTGCGGTTCGATTTCGGTTTGAATTTTAGAAAACCGAAATATTTCGGTTCGGTTTCGGTGTTGGATTTTTTCACCCCGAAACCAACCGAACCGAACCGAATATATATATATATATATATATATGTATATATTTATGTAGCTTTTAAAACGTATCTCAATAGTGGCTTAGTGGTTGAGTCTCTGCATGTTGACTAACTGATCCATGGGTCGAGCCTTCGCGTGGGCTTTTATTTTTGCAATGTTATTTTTTAAAACCCTATTAGTTTCTATAAATACGCCCTAATACCTTTTTCTCTTCTGTTTCATTCTTCAGCCGACCTCTTCTCTTCCAACTTCTCTGTCTCTCTTCAGCAATTCATCGGCACTTTCTTTTCTTTCTTTTTTTTTTTTTCTTTCTTTCTCTGAGTCTCAAGGACCTTCAAGCTACCCCCTTCCCCAATTTTCTATCTCTCTCTAGTCTCTACAATCTACCCTTCTCTCTTCAGTAGTTCAGCGCGACAGCGTCTCCTCTTTTTTTTTTTTTTTTTTCCTTTGATCCTTTCTCTGATTCCCATGGCCGTGCCTTTGCGCCGCCTCCACACACCGGCCTCGATCTGCGTCGATCTGCCTCGCCGCCGCCTCGATCTACCTCCGCCGCCGCCGCCGCCGCCTCCACACGAATCGGCCTCTGTTGCACCTCCCCATGCCGGCTGGATCTTTTCATTCTTAGTGACATTTCTCGATAAGCCTTTCTCTTTTTTGTATTTTGTATTTTGTATTTTGTTTAATACTGAATCTGTGAAACTGTGATTGTTATTTTCTTATGTTGAGTTGTTTTTTTTCTATTTGTGACTGTGAATCTGGGATGTTACTGAAACCGAAAACCACCGAAAAACCGACCAAAACCGAAACAAACCGAAACCGACGGTGTTTCAACTATTTCGGTCGGTTTCGGTGGACAATTTGGAAACCGAAAATTTCAGTTTCGGTTGGTCAGTCAAAAAAAAAACGACCGAAACCGAACCGAAACACCCTTAATTGTAACTAAATGCTTCCAAATCTTTATTATTGATGAAGTGAAGAAATTTGCAGTTAACAACATCTATTCAAGTTTCTGGAGTTAGTCACATACTTGGGATATGTACAAAGGGTTAGTCACAAATTGGAGGTTCGTGTATCAAGGGAAAGAAGGCTGCTATAAGATCAAGTCCAATTGGGTATTGGAGTAAAGGTTCAACTATAGGTTAGTATTTCGGGATAAGCCAAGGATAGTTAGTAAGATTCTTTATACTTGTAACTGCTTGATTATTGATTAGTGGATTCTTGGAAGTGACGGCATTAAAATCACTCAATGGGGTTTTTATCTTGTGAGATTTTTCCCATTGTCAACAACTCGTCGTGTTAATTTATTTTCTACTACATTTAGTATTTTGGTGATTTGTTGGTATCTTCACATTTTGCATGTAATTAAACCTAATTAATCAATTTGAGTAATTGAATTAATTAGCTAAGGTCAAACCATCTTAACCCAACAAAATTATTGTCATGTGAAAAGCCTAAAGCGACTGCATGACATTGATTTTACTTTTTTTTGTAATATTTTGATATTGTTACCAATGTAGTGATTGATTCGTAAACTAAAGTCTTTCATCATGACTATTCTATTCTTAATTCAACAACTTGTTTGAAAATAGACAGCGACTGTACAACTTGTTGCATACTTTGATGTGGTGATAAAAAGAGTACTTGATTTGTAAATTGAAAATTTGACTCATTTATTTTTAATTATGAGTCTCTTTGACGAATCTTGTCATAAGAAATAGTTCTCTAGTACATATTGCGTGCTCTCCTTTCATTCGGGCATCACCAACAGCTTCTCCATAATTTTGTACTATTTGGACAATTAACAGTAACTTTTAACTTTTATCTATTACTTTTTCAAAAACATCTTCCAACAGATTATTTATCCTTTCCTCCATCTCATTTAAACATTATTTCTTCATTCTTTTTTTAATCTTTCTTTACTCATTCCCACACAATCACAGCAATGCTACTGCCGCTGTCACCACCACGCCACTACCACTACACCACAAACCCACATCCACCACCACCACCATCAATCACCTTACCCCTACAACCAAAACAACAACTACCACCACATCAGTTGCAAAACCCAACCACTCCCACTCCCACACCCACACTCATCTAACCCACCACCACAAAAAAAAAAAAAGCCACTGCCACAACTCGACTACCACAAGCCACAACCCATCAGCCAATACCACGTAATCTCTGCCATCAACAACACAAACACCACCCATACCCAAATTAATTCAAACAAAAAATTGACCAAAACAACCTACGACCAAAACCCATCATCAAAAACCGATTAGAAACCCATCACCAACCATGATTGCGTCGATCTCACCGCCGCATCAACCACTTCTCCACAAAAACCACGCCGGGATTGTCTCCTTGCCGATTTGAGAAAGAGAGAGAGGAAGGAGGTGTCGATTAGAAACCCATGACCACCCATGACCGCCCCGATCTTGCCGTCGCAGCAACCACTTCTCCACAAAAACCACACTACAACAACCACGCCGATTTGATGGGTATGTCTCCATACCGATCTGAGAAAGAAAGAGAGAGAGAGAGAGGAAGTGCCGATTAGAAACCCATTACCACCCACGACCGCGCCTATCTCGCCGCCGCAGCAATCACTTCTCCACATAAACCACGCAGCAACAACCACTCCAATTTGATGGGGTTGTCTCCATATCGATCTGAGAAAGAGAGAGAGGAGGAAAAACGTTTGGATGAGAGAAAAAGAATAGTAAATTTAATACCATTGGCAATTTTTTAAGATAAAATAAGGTTATAGAGTTGCTACAGTGTTCTAAATTAAGAGAAGTACTGTAGCAACTTCAAAAAAATATTTGGAAAAGTTTTGTTGATAGAAAAGCTGTTGGGGGATGAACAGTTGTATTTTTTGAGAAAAAATGGAGATACCGCATCTGTTGGAGATGCTTTTCTAGAAGTCATATGTCCAAGAAGAATGATTTTATATTACCAACCAATCTTATGTGAGTGTCGTTACATACCTAATAATAATATCAAATCGTATGACAGTACCAACCATAAGCATAAACTATACAAAGTATTCCTCGATTGAGGATCTATTTGACAAATTTGGTCAAAAAAAATACAATTCTCTCGAACATATCGCATACTCCACTTTCATTTTAGGAGTTGTATGTCGAGAAAGAAGGATATATTCTATATTATTGGCCTTCTTTCATGTGAGTGTTGTTATTACAGGTGTAACAACAGTAACATCAAATCTTATGATAAGTGCCAATCATGAGTAAAAATAATAAAGAATTGTTTCAATTGGAATATTTTCCTTTTAAAAGAAAATAGTAATACTTTTCTGACCAGTGATTTTATATCACTTGACCAACTCCATCATTCTATGTGAGTATCGTAACATGTGTAACAATAACATAAAATCGTATGACAAGTACCAACCATGAGCATATATAAATTGTAAAATATTCCTCAATTATGAGTCTGTTTAACAAATCTTGTCACAAGCAAAACAATTCTCTCATACATAGCACGTGCTTCACTTTTGTTTAAAAGTTGTATACTGAGAAAGAAGGATTTTATATCACTGGTCATTTTTCATGTGAGTTTCGTTACATATGTAACAATAACACCAAATCGTATGATAATTGCCAATCACGAGTAAAAACAATAAAGAATAGTTTCAATTAATCTTCCTTAAAAAAAGAAAAATACTTTTCTTACCTTGATCAACATATACATATACATGTATCGTCAAAAACTTGCTCATTATAGAGTGGAGTGAAGTTCCATGAATCTTGACCTGTTGTAGTCCATACATCAACTATTTGATGGATGATTCAATGAAATGGGGAGCTTTACATATAAAATAAGAATTCATACAATGTCGCTCTGAAAAATTGGACTGCATTTTGATACTATATTAAACACGATTCCAATGTGAATACAACAAACAAAATTTAACCTTAAACTCAATCTCACACCCATGTCCAACTCTAGCATGCTTTGGTTGCTCTCTTCTGCTAAACATGGCCCAAATTGCTGTTGCATAGAGTGTGCCGAAATGTCTTCATGTTTGTGCACCGGACTAATAAATTCCCTATATATGTCCCTCACACACCAAATCCGAGTTCACTTGTGCCTTCAGTGGTACAATAATAATTGAGAAATAACAAAATCCCAGCGAGGCTGAAAAAGAAAGGGCTTGATTTATGTCGGGTATTTTTGTGTACTGGATGCAACAGACATGTGACATGTATGCTCTGTTTGAATGTTGGGGGAAGGAGGGAGAGGAGAGTAGAGGGAGGGTGAGTAAATTACTTTGTTTGGATGTTTTTTAAGGAATGAGAGGGAGACTTGGATATTTTCTAACCACTCATTTTTAATTTTTTCAAATTAAATTGATTTGGAGGAAGTGCAAAATACATAAATTATTTACCAAATAAATTACCCAATTTATCATTATTATATTAACAAAATTACAATATTCTGTAATGTTAAAAAAAAAAAAAATCTGTAACCTAAAAATTCTCTCAAATTCTCTCAGCTCTTGAAGCTCATGTTGGCTCTCTTTCTCTCTCTCATGACTTCTTCACTCTTGGACTGTCTTTCACTCTTCTCTCTCACGCCTAGCATTCTCTCACAAAGTCAAACTCTGTTTTAATTTTTGTTTCATGGGTTTATTTTGAGTTGAATCAAATAACTATGTTCTTATAATTGTGATTTTATTGGGTAATTTCTTATTAATTGTTATTTTATGGGGTTAATACGTGTTATTTGTGAGTGGGTTTTGGATCTGAAGGCTTCTTTTACTTAAATTTTAAAGTTTCAAAGTATTGCTCATACGGTGTTTGATAAAGTGCTTGAGTGAGTCTAGATTGTGAACTTGCATAAATTTGTATCACAATGGTGATTGTAGCTATATATGGATCTGTGTTTCTTGTTTATTTTTCACTAAACGCTTGCAATTCTATTAGTTTGTGATATATGGATGAACTATGGTTAATCCTAGGTCTTTGTGATTGTGTATACTATGTAAGTTTGATTTTATGGTCAGGTCTTTGATGATTGGTTTGTGCTTGTGGTTTTTATTGGGTAATTATATATCAGTGCTCCATATATATATATATATATATGCTGGGGCCCTATTGCCTTAACTTTGTGCCACAATATAGCCGGCAAGGCCTTGACAGCTTCCAAAGCATCCTCTGGGTGTTCATCTTGGAAAACTTTATTAGTCTGGTCATTTGATGGAAACAAAACTTAGCTTGTGCATCATTATTGAAGTGGCTTGTCTGGCTGTGATGACAGAAGTACTAATCTAGTTATGTATGCAAGACCAAGGAGCGATGGAGAATATAATATGATTATATGTATATTTCCGCATGAATCTGTCATTCAAGATTTTTGTTTGATTGTTTGATTAATAGCAATGAAAGCTTTTGCATAAACATATAATTTAACAATTATATTTGAATTAAATGGATTGGAGAATATGTAAAGTTGAGCATGTGTTTAGAAAACATTCAGTAGGTAGAGTTAATTTTGCCAGGCATTTGCTGGATCAGTGAGTCAAATTTAGTATCTCATTTGGGTTCCACTTTAATCTAGAGCTAGTGACTTGCTTCAATTATAAATTCTATCTGTGGCAATGACTTTTTGAAACATTGAATCCTTTGAGTAAAGAAATTGTTCACTTACAACTGTAATTAGTGATTTCATCTTGTTAGTCTCCTTGCTGTCACAAATAAGTACGTGTTGCCCTGTTATAAGTTCTGCTAGAACAACTCCAAATGCAAATACATCAGTTTTGGGGGGTCACCTGGAGCTCCTACACGGATCTTCAATTCAGTTAGTATTTGAATCGTATGGTTTGTTTAATCTTTCAAATTTAGGCTTTTTGAAAGAAACTGCAGGTTTAAGAGAGAATGTAATGCCATGAGTACTACTAGAACTTTTATGCTTTGTTTGGGTCTATTTATGATTGAATGATTAATTGCCATTATTAGCAAATTTATTCCTTTTGTTTAGTAGTATAATGATTATGGTCCCCTTTCTCACTCTTACAAGATGGAAAGCAGAAACTTCTTTATCAATAAGAACTTTTGCACCTTTGGAAATTTCCACGACAACTAAGCAAGCTGGAATTATAGTGCTGGGTGCATACTGCCAAGAAAGGAACAAGTATATCCTGGACCTTGTAAGTAAAGTGAAGTCTTTCGGATATGATTTGGATGCTTATCTTTACCGATCTACAAAATTCCTCCTATATGGTCACTGGAACATGCAGGAGATTGAAAATGCGTCCCCTGGATGATTATTGGCAATGGCAGATGACTTACAGGACAGCTGTTGTAAGAAAATAGTCTCAGTTTGATATTAATAACCTACCCCATTTCGGAGATTCTTTTCCCAGCCTTGTAGCCCTTTAGTGTAGGTACCTTTGGAGCGGAATTGATTTTTTCTAGTTAGTGTGAGAAATAAAAGTGTTAATATGACTGAGGAAGTGGATGGCATGGATAAATTCCTATGCATCTGGAAATTTTTGTAACGCATACCTGAACCCTTTGTAACTTTGTTGGACCTATTTTTGGTGAAATGTAACATTGTTGACTTGAGAGAGCACCATAAATTCATTTTTATCATGAATTCAAAATTGTTTTGATGTTTCATAATCTATTTTTTATTTCAGGTTGTAACCTCAAACATTCTGATGAAAAGTATCAGTTTTGATTGTAGGATTGATGTAAATTCTGTTCAATGAAAATTTTAAAATTTTTTTGCAGTTTTTGCTTTATCTGTGATTGTCATAATTTGTGATCTCCTGTGGAATTTAGTTTCCTCTTGAGGCATAATCATATATTTTGCTCGTTTTTCATTCAGCACCACTGCTGTTGTAACTGTGCATGGATGAACTATTTGTATTCTCACAAGAGCAACGTTTACTAGTTGCTTACTAGTTAGTAGGGATATTCTCTTGAGAATTTTGGGTTGCTTTCTTTTCTGAACTTCAGCTGTGATCTATTGTTTAGTCTTTGAATAGTAAGTGGGCAAACATTTGAGTTTAAATTACATAGTAAGATCCTATTTTTCAGTTAATTCATAGAGTCACTCTCTCTGACTTTTTTGTTTTTTTGGGTCTCAATTCTTCTTTGAATCCTCAAAAATTAAATTCACGAACCAAGCAAAATAAAAATATTAAAAATAACAATAATAAATGAAAGAAACACTCAAAATTCAATATTTTGTTGATTTTTTTTTAAGTAAACAAACAAACCAAACATTTTTTCTTATTTTAATTATTATCAATTTAGTACTGTTTTTTTTTTTAGTATAATAAAAAAAATTTAATCATAGACCAATGTTGATGATTTAATTCGAATCAGGAAAATAAAATTATAAAAAAAAATATTACACGTTATAGTCATAATTATTTAATTTAACAAATTAATCATAGATCAATGTTGCAAGTCCATTTTCAAATAGGAGTAAATTTGTCTATTTAAAAATATTTAATAATGTTCTCTCATTTTCATCTCAATTTTTAAAACACCCAAACAAGAAGAATAATTAATTATCTCATCTCTTATAATTTTAAAAACATCCAAATAAGGTAGAGGATAATCACTTCCCTCTATTCTCCTTCTCACTACTCTCCTTCCCTCTACTCTCCTCCCTCTCCAAACTTCCAAACAGACCTGTAATTAATAAGTAACTTCACTGAAAGCAAGCTTAACTCCAAACAAAAAAAGAGAAAGCATGCATCCAAACGAAACAAATAGAAAAGTGTATCTATTATTTTATGCATCCAAAGATTCCTTTTATATGGAACTGAGTCCCACGATTGTGAGATCCAATGTCTACATTCTAAAATAATGCAGGTTGCCAAAAGAACAATCAGAGCTACGGAAGATGAGGTCGCCATAAAAAAAAAAAAAAAATCACTTGAATATTGGCCTATGAAGAAATAGTTTTGGTACTTTCAAATGTTGACAAATACAACAAAACCATACTCATCATAATTTGACAAGGTTTGTTTCCGGTTTTTTTCCAAATGGTTTTCTTTTGCTTAAAATTAGTTAAAATATGAAAATCACTTAAGAAAATTTTGAAGTTTCAAAAAATTATCATACGTAAATAAATTAATTAAATTATCTAAAACCTCGAATTTGGATGTGATGTAATAATTATTGTAGCGTGTAATTATTATTTGATGTGAAGGGAAAAGTTAATAAGGTAAAAAAAATAATAAAAAGGTTAAAATTGACACAAGGGGTAAGAAGGATTTTTTTTTTTTTTTTTTGAGAGAGAAAGGATAATGAGAATATAAAATTGAATTGAGAGTAAATTTTTAATTTTCCATCTCAATCATTATTGAAAGTAATATTTCATATTAAAAAAACCCAGCTAACGCATTTTCACCTCCAAAAAAAGAAAAGAAAAAACCCAGCAAATGTACCAATCTCAATCCCAAACAGACACGACTTGCAATTAATTAATGTTGGCAGTTGCACAAAAGTAGCAACCAGGTGAAAGCCCAAAATTGTTCCCACAGTGACAGTGTTACACAGAATTTGATCGTGTATATATCAATTAATGTTGCATTAGAATTGGGCCCAAATCAAATTCTATGTGTCTAGCAAAAAAAATCAAATTCTATGTTCTCTTTTCTTTTTCTTTTTTTTCTTTTTTTTTTTGCTGAATAAATTTTATGTTCTTTAAACGTGGCTCAGATGAATCCTGTATAGTAATGATAGTAGGCGGTTATGGGACAAGTTTTTTATTCCTTGCCCCCACCCCTTTCCTAGCGGGCACTTGTGGGTACTCATTTTGTCTTGTCCTGCAAAATTTTTTGTTTTATAATTTATCAAAATTTGATTTATAAAATATATCATACCTTAAACTAAAACACACAAAAGAAAAAGTCAAGTTCTAATATTATAAAACCTTATAAAATCATAACAATACAACAATTCAAGTATTAAAAAACATAAAAACAATTCAAATATAACAATACAACAATTTAAAATAATAAATGATTTTCCTATAAAAAATTATTTAGATCTTAAATATAAATTCAATAATACACTCCCAAGAGATAACATATAAAAAAAATTATAAAAAGTATTTTTCTTAATTTATAAATATAAACAGGATGGATTCTCTAATGCCCTCACTGGTCTAGAACTTGCTTTCAGTTTGAGAAAGGAGTTTAGTTTACCCCTCTTCCATCTTATTTGTTATGTGTGATGGGTAAAACTCGTCTCATTAGGAATAGGGCTGCATAGTTACCTATATGATGGGTTTAAATTGTCATCCTTAAATTCTTGATTGACTATATAACCTTTATTAGGCTTCCTTTAAATAAATAAAAAAAAAAAAAGGAAAAATTCACTCCCCCCCACCCCCCCCCCCCCCCCGGGCGCACGGTCCTCATCTCATATTACACAATTCATTGGATTTTCACTCATGTATACATGTTATGTGTTTAGTACTTTAGTTTGATAATTATTAGATTTTCCTTACTTGATGAGTCTTGGGATTTCATGCATATCAAAATGTCACAAGCTTAGGACCAGGAGACACAACAAGAGGTACCCCTTCTTTCATGGTTGCCTAGATTGTTCTCTTTTAGATTTCTCTCCCTTATTAGGTAGGTAAATTACTTTTTGTTTAATCAAAAGCTGTTTTGTCTATTGAGCATGTACTCATTCATTGTCCTTTCACAATCTCCATCTGGTACCTCTCAGTTAATTTTATTCAAAATCTCTCAAATTTTGGATCTCTTAATCCAAGTGATATTGTGAAATATATCATTTTCCACTCTTAAGTTTCTGAATGTACTTGAAGATGATAGAAACAAATTTATTTTGTCTCCATTCCATTTGACAATATTTGGAGGATTCAATATCAAACTTCTCTTGCATGCCTTATCCCTATATATAGCAAAAAAGCTACAGATGGTAGCAGAATTGTTTTCAAGAGCATATTGTTGCTTGGTCAGCCTTGAAATCCCCAATGGCTACTATATGGTCTACTACTCCTCCTGGTTGGGTTAAAATAAATTTAATGTGGCTATTAGGCCCCACTCCATATGTAGAAATGATATTAGTGGAGAGAATTTTTTACCCTTCCTCTTTGTTGCCACCCTTTGACCCACTTGATGATGAAGTTCTTGCTGCTATTCAAGCTTTGGAGTTGGTTGTCCACTATAACATTACCTATATCCAATTTGAAGGGGATAATAAAATCAATGATTGAGGCTCTTCAACACTCTCCCCTCTCACCCAATGGAATTCCTCAGCCTCTTCTTCTTGCCTTCTATTGAATTTAAGCTCTCTAAGGTCTTTGTCTTGTGGGCAAATCTTGTAAATGTTTTTGCTCATAACTTGGCCCGCTGGGCTTCTCATTATAATTGAAATGGGCCAGAGATGGGTCTAGGCCCTCTATCTACTCTATGTACATGTAATTTTCAATTTGTTATTTATTTACGAGTGAGGACTGTTACTAGCTATCTAGCTCTCTAAAAATTTGTTCTTATTTTAAGACTAAAGACAAAAGAGGGGAATAATGGGGATGGGTTTGAAAACACAAATCTACAAAACTATAATGCATGAAATGGCTTCACTTTCTAAAAAATTCTCTACTTTACCTCATCTAATCTAATCATGATTCTTCTCCCAAAAAAAAAAAAAAAAGTCTAATCATGATATTTCTTGAGTTTCTTTTCAAACTTTAAAAAATTGGTAATAGGCTTGAATTCGACTACCCTTCCCTGTATGTATGTATGTGTGTATGTGTGTGTATATATATATATATATATATGTTAGAAAATCTAGTTCTGCATCTCATACAAAACACACAGCGGAAGCAACAAACATGGATCTACTTTATTCATGAGAGATAACATATAATCTTAAATTCTAGAACAAAGAATAGAAAGCGTACCTTAATGCAATAAAATTCAAAACCAAGACTTGAGAATACCTCTAATCTTCATCTCAATTCTACATGGTGCCTAAGAAGTGTGGTCTTTCAATCAATCTTTATGTACGTTAATTCTCAAAGAAAAATCATTCTTCTTCTCCTTGTAGAGAAAAACTGTTTTCTTTTCTTTTCATCATATGTACATTCTAACTACCTTAGTAGTTACTTTGTTTAATAACATTTATTAAATAAAAACTGATTATTTAATTGGGTTAGCCTTTTGGGCCTGTCCAATTGAGCTTTAGTTTATGGCTTAAGATAGGACTAAGGATGGAGTATACTCTTGTAAATCTGGGTATCATGTAGTAAGACAAGTGTTGAGAGCAGATGACGGGGCAGAGTGTTCTTCAGGTCCAAGTGGTCAGCGAGTCTGGTCGAAATTATGGCATCTTAGAGTCCCAAATAAAATCAAGGTGTTTGGATGGCGAGCTTGCCTGGAAATTCTCCTAACCCGTGTGAATCTAGCTAAAAGAAAAATCATACCTGACAACATGTGTCACTGTTGTAGAAATTGCCCTGAAACTGGCGTGCATGTGCTGTGGGAGTGTGGTGCTGCCCAAGATGTATGGGCTGGGTGTTTGGTGAGGATTCAAAAAACCCCCAATGGCCAAATGAACACTATGCAGCTATTTGAGGAGCTTATGGACAGGACTACAAGGTCGGAGTTTGAGCTCTTTCTTGTGCAGACTTAGTTTATATGGAACCAGAGAAACACGGTGATCAATGGTGGGCGTTTCAAGGAACCGGGCTGGCTTAACAAAAGAGCAATTGAATTCTTAGAGGAGTTTCATAACTCTCAAGCATAGCTATCTATCTCAACACACACGTCATCAACAAGCAGCTGGCAACCCCCTCTAGTTGATGTGTATAAAGTGAACTTTGATGCCGCCGTATTTGCTGAGCTAAATTGTTCTAGCTTTGGTGCAATTATCCGGAACAACAGGGGAGAGGTGATGGCAACTATGTTAGTCAAAGGGCCACCTGTTACTTGCAGTGAGGAGGCAGAAATTCTCGCTTGTAGGAAGGCATTGGAGTTCTCAGTTGATGCAGGTTTTTCAAATGTTATTATTGAAGGGGATAACGAAACTGTGATACGGGCTATTTCTTCATCGTCTCGAACACAATCTTGGCTTGGCAACATTTATGATGATGTTAAATGGCTTATGTGTGGCATTCAGGTGGTCTCTGTCAATAGTGTAAAGAGGGAGGGAAATGAGGTAGCTAATGTATTAGTTAGATATGCTAAGAATATTGTGGATGGGGTGTTTTGTATAGAAGACTCCCCTCCCCCTGCTTCTGCTGCTTTGTACCATGACTCTATTAGTATCTAACGAATAATACATTTTGTGGTGGCTTCAAAAAAAAAAAAGATAGGACTAAAGGTAATAAATAAGACTCTACCTCCAATGGGCCTTGAACTTTTCTGTCAACTTTTGACAAGTTCAAAGTTACCATTGATTAAATTTAATACAACTATATAAATATAATTGCATTCTAGGCCTTATTAATAAATTATATTTCAAGACTCTAATAATATCATTTAACCCCTTCATGAAATATCCTTAGTGAACAAGGTCATAATAAACTGTCACTTTGTAAACAACTATTTTATCATTGAGTACCCGGTTTAATCTTTTAGTTATTCACATTTATTGAAATCTAGTTTCAACAAATATAAGCTTTAGTAACTCCTTACTAAAATGGACGCCCTGAATAACCAATTCTCATTAAACTTATCTCAAAAGGATATTTTGTGTCTCTATAAAAAAAAGATTATGGAATCCATCTTGAGAATGTGTTCCCGTAACACTATGTGTGGTTACCCAATATACTGAGGCTTTAACCGTGACAATTAGATCTCACTCCTGATATCTCAAAGTAACCTACATTTCATGATCGGGTTCACTACCCTCTCAGGATTGAGAGTCTATGAAATTAAAAGTCATGAGATTAATTATTCAGGCGACAGTTGTTGATTGAATAATTAATCTCACAGTGGTCCAGTTTAATATGTCTTAACTTTTAAGACACATCAATTAGAAGTCTCAATTTCCATGATCAAGACAAATCATCTTAGTTAATGTGTTATAATCTTCGCAGATGAAATGACCAATTTCATCACCGACTATAAACTGCATTTTGAGTTTACAAGGAACTTGTGATTTACATTTTCTGTGACGAAATCACATAAATCATATACAATGCATCTCATGGACTATGATAATGTCTCATTTGTTCATTTATAAATAGTCTCATATGATTAAACAATTTAATTATTTATGACATGCCAATAAATTGGATTTTAGGGCATAAACCCTAACAATCTCCCACTTGCCCTCAAAGACAATTTATCATATATCCGACACTTATCTCCCTTTAAAGTAATTCATAATCACTCTAAGGTAAGGTTTGGAAGCAAGTTTCAGTCAAATGTGTTGCATAAATTATCTTTTCTACTACTACAAATCACGTACTCATATCTCTGTAATAGGACAATACTTACACTTAATGTTTATCTTCATCACCTAAGATGAACACATATCTTAAAATCCAACTTCATGAATCACAATCAAACTAAAAGTATTTGTATAACCAATAACCATCTAATCCTCACTTTGGTGGACAAGCATATAATCCCTCATTCTCCTAAGATATTATGTTTTACTCCCACTAAATTAAGTGATCTTAGATTCAATTGATATTGGCTTATCATGCCCACCGCAAAATAGATATTTAGCCTAGTATATAGCATAGCATAAAGACTTTCTATTGATATGATATAAGGAACCGTCTTAATATGCTCTTCCTTTTATATGTCTTAGGACTATAGTCCTTTATAAAGCAATTTCAAACTCAAAAGGAAAGAATCATTTCTTGAAGTATTGCATGTTATACTTGGCTAGAATCTAATTTATTTAAGCAGTTTGAGATAAACCCAACATTCTAATTTTTGAATTTTTAACAAAGTTTAATTCTTAGAACGTGACCAGTCTTTCCCAAGTACTTTATATCAAACTGGACTAGACAATAAAAAACTCTATTGATGACAATAACTCTACATCATTCTAAATGATTAGAATACCATCAACATACATTAAGAAATTTATTATTCTATATAGCTTTTAGACACATGAGGCTTTTAATATTTGATCAAAATCAAAAAATTTGATTGCTTGATCAAAGATGATATTTCATGATTCAGATGCTTGCTTTAGTCTATAAATGGACTTTAAGCAACTTGCATACTAAACACTACTAGTTTTTTGCTATGAACAAGTTTAGTTATATCATATAGATGTCTTCCTTTCTTCAAGATTGCTACTAAAAGAAGCTTTCTTGATATTCATTGTCATATTTCATCCAAATGAAATATAATGAATAAGAGAATCTAGATAGAGTCAAACTTGACTATTGGTGAAAAAATCTTTTCATAGTCGAATAATTTTTTTCTAAATAAATCTTTTTGCCACTACTCTTAACTTTGAAGGTTTACACATTCTAATCTATCAATCTCATTTTCTTGTAGACCTATTTTAAAACAATAGGCTTAATGCCACTAGGCGCCTCTATAAATTCTAGACTTTAAATAGAATCTAATTCTATTCATATGTTATAAAAAATGTTACGCTTGTAACATCACTTATTATAAAATTTCATTTTTACTAATTTGAAAGGACATTCCAAACTACTCACAAAAATTTATGAAGTTTTGAATTAAATATGGGTTCATTTCATGTAATTTATTTGCAAGATTTTATATATTTTATTTTTAAAACCCACCTTGTGTGTTTGGCCCTATGTAGCATGGAATAGGTGTAATGTCTCTCACTTGAGAGTGGATCCCACCCTTGTGGTAACTAAAAATTAATTAAAAATTCAACCTAGCATAAAATAAGAAAATATAAAGTAAGAGAAAACTTTTACCAAAAAATAAAAGTAAAAATAAAAATAATAATAATAATAATAATAATAATAATAATAATAATAATAATAAGAGAAACTCAAATATTGATACTCTCTCTCTCTCTCTCTCTCTCTCTCTCTCTCTCTCTCTCTCTCTCTCTCTCTCTCTCTCTCTCTCTCTCTCTCTCTCTCTCTCTCTCTCTCTCTCTCTCTCTAACCTTTCATATATATCTAGCTTGAACAACCGGGTTAGCAAAAATCAAACAAATTCGCTGCTTCTTCATATTATTGAATCAGATTAGCATTCAATGTAGAACCTGATAATCATGTTTAAATATCCCAAAAATATAAATAAGAAGCTCATTTCAAGACTACACTAGACACACACAACCAATTTGGGATAAACATTCATATTGTTTTTTAGTAAACAGTAATACTTATTAGAACACACATAAAAATAGTAATATTAATATTTTAAACCGAGTTTATAATACATCAAATAACTAGAGTACAATTACAAAAAAAATCTAACATTTAAAATAGCAATATTATTATTTTCGTGTGTATTCTAATAAGTATTACTGTTTAATAAAAAAAATTCAGGACTACAATATCGATCTCAATTATTGGATAAAATAAGATTATATTAATCCCATTAAATAGTTTCCAAAAGAAAAGGACCTTTGTTATTTGGGTAGGCAAACCAAGACCCAAAAATCATTCATTCTCTGTATTCTAGGCAAAAATGAGCTTTTGCCCATTTCGTACAAAAAAATTAATGTATTGTCCCATTTCCCAAACTAATTAGGAAAATATTTCTCTTTTGAAACTCGATTTTCTTAAAATCGGGTTAAACCCTATAGTGGCGTTTTAAGGAGCTTATAATAACGTTTTCAGAAGCTTATAGTAGCGTTTTGGAACTCGAGCTCCATGGACTCGAGTTATAGGTTAAAAAAAAAAATTGCATGGAACTCGAGTTCATGGAACTAGAGTTCTAAAACGCCACTATAGGCTCCTTAAAACGCCATTATAGGGCTTCGGGAATTTTTTTTTTTTTTAAACTCAATTTTGAAAAAGTTGAGTTTCAAAAGAGGGGTATTTCTCTAATTAGTTTAAGAAAGAAGACAAAATGTTAGAATGTTTGTGAGAATAGGACAAATACTCATTTTCACCCTGTATTCTGCCATGGTATATGGTGCTTATCATATAATCTAAGAGCTGAATTAATATGGAATATGGTGTAGTTGACTTGAATAATTATGCCACTAGCAAGCCAGAAAGTTTCAAACTACAGCAAATCTAGCAACACTTTAAAGAAAAACTATATAAAGTGAGTTCAAACTTCAATTCTTTTGTCAAAATTAAGATAAATAATTTAAACGATCAAAATAGAATTTATATGAAGTCCAGGTTCAAATCTAACTCTTAGTCAAAACCAATAAATAAAAGAGAGAGAGAGGGAAAAAAAAAAACTCAGAACAAGAAGGCACTCGTTCAATCATCATCAGCAATTCTCATTTTTTGTATTTGAGGACTTTTTATAATTACTATTCATCTCACGCGCATGGCGATAGGCAGCCCTAACAACTCCACTATCCCCCACCTCTTTTTATACATCACGTACACCTTCATATTTTGAGACTTCACTTGCCTAGTTCATCTTCTCTGACTTAATCTTTCATCTTCACTCACTCTCTCTCTCTCTCTCTCAAAAGTGCTTTGTTTAAATATGAGTTGCTTTGAGCAAAACGAGTTTGAAGGTAATTAAAATTCCCCTCTCTCTCTCTCTCTCTCTCTCTCTCTCCCTTTTCAAAAGAGAATTCAGGCTTTACTTGATGTTTGGATGCTCCACATATTTTTCGTTTTTAGTTGGTCAAAATTGGAAAATTCCAATTATATTAAAAAGTATAGGTTCCTATATATGTAATATAAAGCTCTGTTACATGCATATTTTCACCATCTTATGCATGGGATTGGTTTCCAGTAGTGTAATACACATTCTGCTGGTTTGCCATCACCTCATGAATTTATGATATTGAACTCCTGGCTAGTGTAAAGAGAAAAGAGTCTTGCATAAGCTATCAAATGCATACCTCGAGGATTGATTAGATGCTCAAAGTTGAACACCTCTCTTATGACCAAAAAAAAAAAAAAATGAGGTAGCCAGACAAATAAGAATTCTATACTTTTTAATAAAAAATCTCTAGGGAATTTGAGTGGAATATAATATTCAAGATTAAATGATTAATTAACATGCAAAACTTGAAGCACAGCCACCACTGCTTATGGTTTTCTTTTATTTATATTTTTAAAAATTCTTTTTCCATTATTATTGTTATTGTGTTTTTGATTTTGCATTAGCATGTCCTTGAGCAGCTACGGCGATACGACCTTACGCGGCACCACCACTGATTGTCATTCCTATGAAAGATATTCATGCTTATCCTCAAAGTTCTCCTCTTCCTCCTTCTCCTCCTCCTGTGGAAATTAAGACCAGGGGTGAAGAGTTTTGGAAAGGATGGTAACTCTCTCTCTCTCTCTCTCTCTCTCTCTCTCTCTCTCTCTCAATATATGGACTAATGAAAGATTGGATATAATGCAGTTGGGCTGACCTGTGCTGCTGCCACTGTTGCATGGATTTTTGGTTCTGAGTACTGGAAGAACCTGAGACCGTTGTGCTTATTATGTTTTTCTGTTCTACTTTATAAGTACTTTTGGTTTTGGATTGTTTTTGGGAAAACAAAGGATGCTGTAATTGTATACTCATCGCAACATTCTTATTATGATATGGTTACGTAGTACTTGTTCGTACTACATACAATTAAATCCATTTGAGATATTGCAAGCAGTATTATATGTTATTTGATGTATCTCTATTTCTTTCTTTTCTTTTTTAGGAAACAAAAAAGTGAAATATATTTCTAATTTAAGTATGAAACATTATTTAATATCAGTCCAAAAATAATGCTCTCTTCTCATATGAATGGTCTCTTCCCATATGAATGGTGAATCCTATCATATATTTAATATGGGAATGAACATGTAATGAATAATTGTTATTGTACATGTAAAAATATGTACTCAACCGTACTTTCATATAAGTCTCCCTCTTGCTAAAAACATATCTTTTATTTATGTATAAGATGTCCCTTTTATACGACATTATTATCATGTCTGTGTATAGCTTCATCAACAAACACACACACACACACACACACATATATATATATATATCAACAGGAAAATAAAAGAAAACAAGTTACATTTTTCTTTTCTTTTTTTGGAAAACAAGTTACATATTCAGAGATTTTTAAATTTATTCAATCTTTTGATAATTAAGTTTTATTGAACTACTATTTTAAAATTCTTGAAACTTTTGTAATTGAGTCTGACCTAAAGCAAATTATTCAAATAAGTTTAATTAATGTACTTCAAGGTACTTTTCAACCAAAAAAAAAAGGTACATCAAGTGTTTCACAAGGCAAAACCATGTCATACAATGTATATCAAGGAAGTCAATATCGTACTAGAGGCTATTCCAGTTTAGCCAGTGGTACGATATATTTTGAGTACCGGTCAATACTAGTGTACCATTTCGGGTTTACCGATATCGGTCAATACTGGTGTACCATTTCGGGTTTACCGATATTTTATATAATTAATATATATACACACACGCAACCTTGGAAATGCCCCTCATTTAAATTTATATTTTAAATTTTATTTTATCATTTATTTTCTAAATTAAAGTTAATTTTAAAAAATGGTAACACCAGGAAAAATCCCACCCCCAAAATTCCAAAATCCCACCCTAACCTGACTGAGAGAAACTCACCCCCAAAATCCCATCCTAACCTATCAACAAGCCCATATGTATCTCCCTTCCATTTCTTCTTCTTGAGAAGATTCAGCTCCGAGGCCTTGGTTGATGGGACCGAGTTCAACCAAGACCACCACCACCAAGGCACCAACCCAAGATCATCGAAGCGAAGCCCGGTGTGATGACTCCGAATTCGAAGCGAACTGGGGTTATTGCGCTTCAGTGTGGGATGAGTGCTCTTTGGGACAAATGGGGTGCTAGGGTTCCCATCACTGTCCTCTGGATCAAGAGAGAGAGAGAGAGAGAGTTGCCTTCAACCACTCCTTAAACCCAGAGAGAAATCATTTTCAGGCGGCAGCCCCAAAGAGTTGTTTTTGGTGTCTCCGGCCACTACCCAGCCTGCTTCGGGCAATTCTTGGTTGGATAAGTTCACAAATGTTTGGATTTTTCAATTTTAGTGTTCTTTTGGGTATTAGCTTTGTTTTGGAAACCAATTCCCTTGTGATTGTGAACCCAAAAAATGACAAGATCGTGTTTCGGCCTGGTATCCATTTACCGGCTGAAACAGTCAGATTTTGCCAATATGGCTGGTATTTTTTCCGATACAAAATAGGAGATGTACCTATATCGGTGCACTGATCGGTACGATATATACTAGCCATACTGGCTGGTATTGTACGAGATCACCCACACTGATGTATATTTCTTACATTGATTCACATAACACAAACACAAGTTACACAACACGTAAGACTTTAAATTTTATTATTAAATAATATATTGCTAAAGATTATTGAAACAATTTGAAATAAATAATGAAACTTCTTATGAATTTTTAGAAACCTTTGGTAATATAATTTTAATCAAATTAATTTTAAACGTCCCTAAAAGTCTTTATTTTTATTTAGAAATTAGTATGATAAAATTTTTAATGCATTATAATCCGATACATTAAAAAAAAAAAAAAAAAAAGAGAGAGGTCATTCGCGTCTTAATTAATAGCCTGAATTTATTTTAGAGAAGAAGACAACTGCAGTATTTGATTATGAAAAAAGGAAAAATTAAAAAAATTACACAACTGAGTATTTCATTGAAAGGGATAATTTTACACGTAGGGAACCATGTTTTGAAGAATGGAGTGGAAATTGAGACACTGATGGGGGCCATGTTGTACAGTGTATACTGCGCGCCTACGCGAGGCATGACGTTGTTAAGGTTGTGCCCTCATGGTGTGTGTGTGTATATATATATATAACATTCCAGCTCTACACGAAGCCATTACACGTGTAATCGTTACTTTAATTAGGTGTCATTAGCATTATGTTGTGCACTGATTGCCCAATATTAATATGGTCCATGATTTCCAACTTTGAAGAAACAATACATAGATATACTATCCGTGACAATGATCTTCTTCGACAAAGATATCTAGAGCCTCGCTCTCACATTCACATATTTTTAATAATTCAGTAGTTATGATAATGAAAAAATAGGTATTTGAATCATAAACATCTTTGTTAGAAACACTACTAAAAGATGAGAATCGAGTTATTATAAAGCTCTAAGCCTCTCACATTCACATTAAAGTTGAGGTATAAATTTCATTGTAGGCAATTAAAAATCCACAGATCCGCTTGAATACATCGCTGTCCTAGGCAGTTAATTGGTGTTAGTTCCATTAATTTATCATTAATTTGTTAGGTATTTGGTTTATGTTGTTTGTTTGTGGTTGTGCATGTTTTCCTTTTGACTCCTTACCCAAAAATCTGAGAAAGACACACCGTCTTCATTTTTACAAGATTGGTTGCTCCTTTATTTTGTGGTTATGTTTCCCTTTTGTTTATAACATAAAAATTAATAAAACAAAAGGTAAACAAAGCACCCCAAAACAAAGGCACCTCCTGTACCAAAATCTCCTTTCACTGTCTCTCTCATGTAAAATAAGCCTAGATCTCTTTTGAATAAGCGGCAAGAATATATATTGAATGGGAGATAAAGTTAGATACGACACATCTCTGTTTCGAGGACCATGCATATGTTGCTCAATCACCAACTACACTTACAGAAATAGAAACGTGGAGCTGCTTTGAAAATTTATTAAAATAAAGCTAGCTAATGAGAACCCAAGTTTGGTGAGACAATGGTTAATTTCTTTCCTATTTGTACCAATATTGGAGATGCAATGATAGAGGAAGGAGAACCAATAGAAATGAAGTAAATTAGAGTTACTTGCTAATCACTGTTAGGCGAAAACCTTAGGGGGAAGAGAAGGAAAGATTATCTGGCATATATATCTTCCTCTTCTTTTTTTCACAATATGGGGGACATGTAGATCACAACATAGTTGTGAAAAGAAATATTATGCTTATGACAAAGGGAGAAAGAGAGAGATTATATATTAATTAAATACCAAATGCAAAAAATAATTATTAAAATCAATGAGAGGATATAGTAATAAATTTCGAGAGAGACAGGTAAAATTTTCAATTAAACTCATTTATTTATTTAAAAAATGAAACGATATTTCTTGAAACTGCTAAAATATATCGTATGTTTTTTTTAAGGTTCTAGTTAATGAATACTCTTAAAATATTTATCAATGAAAACATTTTATGAAAAAAAAATGAAAAAAAAAAATTTAAGGACTCTTTCAATATTCTATAAAAATTTTCTTAAAATAATTTATTAAAAAATCTTTTAAAGGCATTTGTATAATTTAATGCTTAGCTTTGTTAGGTTACTTTTGACTCCTTGAACACAAGCTTTTGATAAAGATTTTGGACCTTTTGGTAGATTCCAATACTTACCAAAAGTTCAGAGGATAAGGTTAAAGTTCAAGCTTTATAGGATACATGGTTTAGTATTAAAGATTTTACTTGGTGTAATTGTCACTCCATAAATATAAGTGTTTGTAGAGTGTAAAGGATAAGGGCCGAAAGTTCAAGTTTTTAGGAGAAAACTTCTCACATATATATATATACTTGAATTAGGCTAAAATAGAATTTTAATCTTGTATAAAAAAAATAAAAAAAAAGTAATAAAAAAAAAAAGGTACTAAAGGTTTTAGGGTTTTTAATTTTTTATTAATGTATTGACCTTAAAATTATTGTAAAAGTCACAAAAAGAAAATAAAATGGCCTGAGACTAAATGATTTTTTTAAGTGCATATTAAGCGCTAGGCAGGAACCCAAGTCTACGTTAACATAATTTAGTTTGCTTAGATACCCAAAAGGAACTTGTTTGAAATGAGAAAACATTTTGGATTCATTTGAAATTATTTTATGAAATGGTTTCTAAAGATACAGCTTAAAATAAATACGTGTATAAAGCGTGGCCAAAAACTATTTTTTTGTCCGTCTATAAATATGCTTTTTTGGTCCTTTGTTATTGGTCCATAAAATAACATTAAAATCGTTGATTTTTTAAAATAGTTACAATATGCTGCGAATTAACCCCCAAGTCGAACTCTTTCCCCCTCTAGGCTCCCAAACTTTTTTTTTTTTTTTTAATGCTACTAACCCCTATAATATGAGCGAGAACATTGAAATTTAAATAGTCTTAGGGAAAATGTTCTTTTACGGTACAAACATTTACCTTTATTATTTTACATTAATATCTATAATTGATTCTGAAATGTCCATAGCTTAAAAATATCTCTATTTTAAAACATGAAAGTTGATGAAAAAAAAAACAGAGTGTAAGAGTGTCATTTGTCTTGCTATTTTATTAATAACTCAACGAGATTTCGTCAAGTGAAATCATCCCACACATGCGTCAAAATCCCTTGGAATATAGTTGCTGCCCTATTCATTTCTTTTTTAATTTTTTAATTTTCTAGAAAGGAAATTTATTACAATCTAATCCTTACAATCTTCATGAAGGACCACCAATATGGCAATATCCTTGCAGGGACCGAGCCTTGTGGAAGATGGCCTACAAAAGTACACTAACTAATGCCCCAGCTCATGGGGCTGCAAAATTAGATTCCCTATAACATCAACTAAAGATACAATAAATGATATAGTCAACCTCTTTGTTAAAATATATCTTCTTTTTTTGGTAAAAGAAAATAGTCCTAAAGAAGATTAAATCTGTTTTATAACTCTAATAAATTTTTTTTTTTTTTATCTAATATATGTTAATGTGCAAGTAGTCCTAATTCTCTAAGTAGTTCAAACATTACAACCCTAATTTATTTATTGTTAGTCTAAAGAATCTAAACCCTTCAATGGGTTTATTGTAATATACAAATCTCAATAATAATAAAGATATACAAGAAGTCATTAAGGGTTTTTTACTTTGAGTGTAAGCCTCTAAGGCTATACAGTAATTCTATGTGTTATCCATCTACTGTTTAGTTCTTTCTCAATTTTATTTCTCTCTCTTTCTTAATGCTTTCATTCAAAAATTAAGAGAGAAAAGGAGTACAACAGGGATTAAGCTCCATCATTATCCTGAGTACAAAAAATACAAAATTTTGGAATGAATGAAATGGGGACTACTCCTGGTCGTGATATTATTAAAAAGAGCCAATCTGGCGACTTTATGAAGCCCATGCGGTTATTAATATACCTTTTGTAGCTATGTTTTTTTCTATTCTTTTTTTTTTCCTGAATAATAATTCTCGTTTGGACAAAACTTAGATACAGTACCTTAAGTGTTGTTCGTTAAGTTTTCCTCTTAAGATTCAGTCATGTGGTTACTTAACTAAAAAATAGACTTCTATCTTTTAAAAAAAAAATCTAAAAAACAGCACATAAGTACTGTACCTAAATCTTGTTTTTCTCATTAAATAGAAGAAAACAAAAACAGTAAAGAGGAACTAAGCTAAAGCCCATCCCGTTCCTAAGCAAAATATAGGGATGGTTCCGGAGGAGATGGGAATCTTTCCATAACAATTACGCAAAAGGAGGTATTTAGCAATATTATGGATAACAAATTAGTTTTCCTGAAAATATGATTTATCAATCAAATAAAAAAGGTTATAGAATCAATTTAGTTCTAACAATATTATTTTCAACCTTTCAACTATCCTAAACACATGGTATCCAACCTATAACAAATTTTATTATTGCGGTAAAAGAGGGAAAAAGGGAAAAAAGAAAAAGCAGAGTAAAATGTGAATAGCTGTTATTTTGTTAGGAGGAAAAAGGAAACGAAAGAAAATGGAGTGTGAGTTCTAATTAAATTAATTGATAAAATTTCTTGCAATCAAACAAGAGATCTGAGGTTGATCATATTCGACTTAATGATGAATGAAAGTCTAATTTTCTCTTCCAAAAAAAAAAAATAGATTTGGGGTTCAAATCTCGTTTACATAAAAAAAATTGATTAGTGTCTTAATATAATAATAGTAGCAATTATCATGAAGTAGACATTATAGATTGAAATTCAAACCTATCTATCACAAATAAAGAGGAGGGGGGTGGTTGGAGTTTTCCACCTAAGCCCACCATTTTTTATAGGACAAGGTTTCTCTATCTCTAAACTAGTTTGGAGGAAATTTCTTCAAACTCATCCTATATCTTTTTATTAGATGTGAAATTTGAAAATCTAATTGTTGAACGACGTATTTTTTATATTCTTAATACGCATATCAAAGTTCATTAAAACCAGATATTATTTACTATTTGATCAATAAAATTATTTTTTAAACATAATTTTAGGTCCCAAAAATATGAAATTTAAACATTTGATTGATGAAGTAAATATTGATCTTTGATTTTTTTTTGAAATTTCGCATGCATGGAGAATATAATAAGAATATACAATTTAATGATTAGATTTTTAAAATTCACATCCAATAAAAAATATATATGAAGAATTTGAATGATTTCCCTCCAAATTAGTTTAGAGAGAAACTTTTTCATTTTTACTAGGTGAGACACAATACAGTCACATGACCAATTTAAAACCTTGGGTCTTAATATGCCCAATTTACCATTAACAATAGTTGTGAAATTTATTGTAATTTTGGTTTTCTTTTAGATTGCCCAAAAAAGAAAACATGGAAAAGTGAGAGATACAACTAAAATGGTTCAATATGCAAGCTAAAAGCCTAGAGAGAGAGAGAGAGAGAGAGAGAGAGAGAGATCACTAATGAGTCAATGTCCAAGCGAAAAGTCTAGAGGCACCCACGTCCCTCTTTATGGCCCCAGTGAGCTAAATGGGGATTGAGATAATTATTGCACTCGCACCGGATGCAATAGCCTTTGTATCATTGCATGTGACTGAGATTGAGAGCTATAAAAATTAAAATATTAAAAAAAAATCTACTTTCAATCTTAATACTCAAATAAGAAAAAGGTAAAAAAAATGTTTTTTTTAACTAAAATGTAAAACTAACCTTTTAAGTTTCTTTAAAATTTATTTTAGTTCTCTAACTTTACTTTTGTTTATTTTAATCTCCAAAGTTTTTAATTTATTTAATAAAGACTTTTTTGTCAATTTTTAAAAAAATTTTAAAAATTAAAAAATTAATCACAGCTTATAACAAAAGTTGATAAAAAAAATCTTAATTGAATAAACTTGAAAGTTAGAATATTAAAATAAACAACATAAATTGATAAGACTGAAATGAATTTTGGTAATCATAAATGTGGGTCTTGCATTTTAGCAGAAAAAAAAAAAAAAATGAAAGAAGTAAAAATTTGTATGAGAAAAATATGAGGAATTGTGACTGATATCAATCCGATAAACATAGCAACTCATTCTGAAATTATCGATGTAATTTAGCCCAAAATTACATGACCCAATGCCCATCCATTTCAGAAAGAGTCAAAAAGTTGGAGTCAGCATCAACTCTGAACTTTCTGTTACCCCAGTCAATCTAGCTATAAATGCTCTCCGTATTTTATTTATGTGCACACAAACTCAGTTGGGTTACAACAACATTAGTCATATCTAGTCTTCCATCTCTGCCACCAAAACTCTTCAATTCGCTTCCCAAAAAAAAAAAAAAACACTCAAATGGGTGTGTTGAAGGCCACTAGTTCGATCGATTGGGAACAGGAATCATACCCAATGCCCAAAGACTTGGTTCTTGTTCCTCTCTTTGCTCTCTTCTTCCCTTCACTTCGACTTTTTCTCGACAGATATGTTTTTGAGGTAAAATCCTTTACCAGTTTTTGTCTCTATGCATGATTCTTTTTTTAGTCAAGCTTCAGTCCGATACTAATTGTTCAGATTTGATCATCTCTACTAGCTAGACGTTATTCTCACCGCCCAATCAGCTCACCCCACGTATCAAATAGTAAACACACGCGCTCACCCACCCTCCTACATGTAGATACTGTAAATTATGCAAACAGAGAACATTGGTCAATATGTGAAGGAATAAGATTCTCTCTATTTTAAAATCCGCTTTGATTTAGTCAATTTTACGGTTCAGATTTTTATGTTCTGGGTCTAATAGTGAAACTGCGGCCACGTCATTTTATACGCGTTTAGATTTGCAAAATTTTAATCTGAAGCATGAAATGGATGAAATGAAAAATCTTGAAAATGGAGAAGATCACATATAGTACTTTATTTTTATGTTAAGAAGAATGAAGATGTAACATCTTTTTATGAATATGTTGGAGAATTGGCTCTAGTGTGAGCACCAGTTTGAACTGTTTTGTAGTATTTAGCAGTCATTTTTTAGATAATGATTGTGGCCAATCTAACTAGAAGAATTACTTTTCAATGTTTTCATGTGATCTACCTTACCTTTTATTTTATATGGTATCAATTGCCTGTTATCTTCAAATGAGTGAAATAAAATCTTTGTTACTCTAGAAATTGTAGTGCTACATTTATGTTTAAAGATATGTCGAAAAATTCTGTATCAAGAATTCATCAAGTACGGTGAAAATGTGCAAGTGCAGTTAAATTCTTCATTAGAAAGTAAGGAAAAATGGTATTTTTAAAGTGGTGTAAAGATACTATCATGCCCATTTGGTTGCAAATACAGCCAACCAAGCTGCAAAAACTCCTTTTGTTACCACCACTATCAGCTCTGACTAGGTTGAACAATTGAAATTTATGGAATGTAAATCTGACGATCTGAGCTTTTCCTGATGGAATGATGATGTTTATATGCATGCTTTGCTGGTGACTATCATTTATTTGGCAAGAATACTGTGGTCTTTATTATTTTCAGCTGTAGTCAATGGTTCCCTCTAATGTGTGACATCTAAATCTGAAGTTCATTTCCCCTTCAGAAACATTTCTGGGTTTCCTTTCTGCACTTTTTTTTTCTTTCAAAAAGTCACTTTACAGGCTCTCGTTTATTGGATTTGTTAGCTTAATTTGAACCAGATGTTTGCTTGTTGCAGAATTTAGCTAGACAATTGATTTTTGGAAAGAGGCACACCGACATCTCAGCACATGATAAGAGGAAGAAAGTCAATAAATTCAAAGAGTCGGCATGGAAATGTGTTTATTTTCTTTCTGCAGAGCTTATGGCTCTTTCTGTCACCTATGATGAGCCCTGGTTCACTAATACCAAATACTTTTGGGTAGGGCCTGGAGATCAGGTCTGGCCAGATCAGAAAATTAAGTAACTTCCCATACTCATCATATAGGGCATCTATCAATGTCAAAGTCAAGTTGTAGAATTGGCTTAATTTAATGTTTGATCTTTCATGTAATTTTGCTTGATGATAATTATTGCATCTCATATGTGTAGGCATAACCAAATAATTAATCCTCTTGCTCTGATTGACAGATTAAAATTGAAGGGATTGTACATGTATTCCGCCGGATTTTATTTGTACTCCACCGTTGCTTTGGTCTTTTGGGAAACAAGACGTTCAGACTATTTAGTATCCATGGCTCATCATGTAGCAACTGTTATATTAATCACATTGTCATACATATTTAAGTACGTTTAGAGGGCTTCAGCTTTTAGCTTGATTTTTCATTTTGTTACTTTAAGACGAATTGTGTGTAAATCCTGATTGCATATGAAAAGGAATGATTGATGGCTGTCTGCAAAGCCTCATCTTCGTCTCTTCCTGCTAAAAAGAATCATTAAATGTTGGTCATGCTCTTCAGCTGATGATTTAGCATATAAACATTTCCTAAATTTAGATTAACAAGATGCACTGTGTCTTCTGTAGCTCATCTACTCTGCTTTTGCCACCTGCAGGTTTGCTCGCGTCGGTTCAATTATTTTAGCTGTCCATGAAGGAAGTGATGTGATTCTGGAAGTTGCAAAGATGTCAAAATATAGTGGCTTTGAGGCGACAGCAAGCATTTGTTTCGTTATTTTTGTTTTATCTTGGACTGTTCTCCGCCTTATCTACTACCCATTCTGGATAATTCGGAGCACTAGGTGACTTTTACATTTAGCATGAACCTATATACCAATTCTTAATGAGAGCCTCCTTACGAGTGGTCTTTTGTGGCATGAACAACAAGTTTATATATTGATATGAAATCATAAATTTGTGTGTGTGTGTGGGCACCCTACACATACAGATGCATGGTCAAGAGTAAAACCAATTATCATCTTGAGTAACTTAGCACTCTTTTTCCATAAGGAATTTGAGGATCACTCCTCTTTTTTTTTTTTTTTTCAGGACAAGATGACTCTAAGTGCATTTTTCTTTTAATTTTTAATGGTAGTTCTTTTTTCTTTAATTTTATTTTAAGAGAGTCCCCTTGTGTTTTTTCTTATCGGTTCCAACTCTACTTGCTCCTTCAGGTTTCTGCAATGTAAATCTTTCTCCTATGAATTGCAGAGTCGTGCTTCTCTCATCAAAGAATTTATCCATTCTGCATTAAGTTTGATTATAGTTTTAGATGTGGCCTTTTCCTACTAGAATTTCTTAGTGTCACATTAATGAAAAATGCAGTTCATCATCTGTTTGACTGTAGTAAACTGCTGTTTCCTTCTATATGTTTATCCATTCTGAACCTATGAACAACTGTACTTTCCCTGCTTTTGATCATTCTCCTTAAAGAGGTTAACTATGTTTCATTTCTCTCTGGCAGCTATGAAGTTCTTTTGACCTTGGACATGGAGAAGCACAAGATAGATGGAACTATATATTATTATTTGTTTAATACTCTTCTGTTCTGCTTACTCATTCTTCATATCTATTGGTGGAAGTTGATGGTTGT
This sequence comes from Castanopsis chinensis, assembly GCA_032878915.1. Lineage (NCBI taxonomy): Eukaryota > Viridiplantae > Streptophyta > Magnoliopsida > Fagales > Fagaceae > Castanopsis > Castanopsis chinensis. The sequence continues at coordinate 1,910,179 of JAVQMG010000114.1, read as the reverse complement.
AATGCTGGTGAATCAAATTCATGCAAGAGGGCAGATCAGTGATGATGTTAGATCTGGTAATGGGCATAATTTTGTGGATTTTTTACTTGCACAGACACCTGCACAAGCATCTACTGTGGGAAAAGAGCGGGGGGGGGGGGGGGGGGGGGAACTCTAAATATGCATAAGAATTATTTAATTAAAAACGTGCTTTGGGGCAGAATCATTGTCATAATACTTGCATACAGTGTGCTATGTGCATTACACTATATATTATTGTTACCCATATCAATTAAAGAGAGTAATAAAATAAAAATTGAAATAAAAGGAGATAGTAATCTGCATATTTCATTGTATCCATAGCAATAGGTTGATTAGCGATGAGAAAGATTTTTTACACTAATGTTGGTTTGTTTTTTTAAATTTTTGTAGGTTCAAGGGATTTAGATTTTTGTTTGGTTTTAATCATGTTTTACTTAAAAACCTAGACATACCAAGGTTATAATGGCCTTTTTATTTTAGGCCTAATATGTCATTTGCTGTTCTTTCATGGTTAGTGATTTTCTTTTAAAATCTTATTTTGCTCAGAAATTTTATTGAATTAAATTTGAAATTGTCCAGAGTCTTGGAAAAGCTATAATTAAGAATATGCATAACCCTGTTTGCTACTAGTGAATAATACAGCATCATTCTGACCATTGCAGCCCTATGACAGACCAGTTTGTGTTTGGTCATTTTGATTTCAGTATATTGGTTGGTATTATTTTTCAATCTAATACACAATTCCATGAAAGATGTTAGTCGTGTCTTCACCTTAATATTAGTTAGAGCCTGTATCATTTTTCAAAATTGTTTAACTGTCCCAAGAGAAATTGTGCAAGTATTCATTGCATTGAAGTTGCAGTTGTTTCCATACGTTTTCAAAATGGCCATCACAAAGCTAGTTGTAATAAGTATGTGATATGGATAGGAAGAAATATGCTTTATAGCTGTCACCTAAGTTATGCAATCTTGGATTGCTTTGTTTTCTGCAGATTCTGAAAGTGATACTGAACACAATGATTGACAATCAAGAAATATTGAAGAACACCAAGGGCTTTTTGCAATGATGGTTTCCTTGCTTCAGCATGATTTATGCTGCTATTCTTCATGCAGAAATTTACGAATAAGGTGGAAGCTGGTGATTATAATCATATATACCTCTCTATACTACTTTCTCAGTTTCTCCCATCATAACACTAAGATACACTGGGTTTTACTGGTCTGTTATTTCTATAATTTGTGTATGAGGAAGACAAGTCCCCCCCCCCCCCCCCTTCTTCCTTTTCTTTTTTGGTTACTTTCAAGGAAAATTCTTTTTCTAGGTTAGCCATTAAGTAAACTGTAAAATTCAACCATCCTACATTCAAAATATTCTTGACAAGCTAAATTACATGGGTTTCAGCCGGCTTACTGTTGATAGGAAACTATATGGTATTTTAGACAACATGTAATTTAACTATATGGTAGTTATCAGGCTGAGAATGTTTTTGTATAAGTGTGTCCAGGCCTACTCCTGATGCTGCTATGCGACATGTGATGAGAGTTCTTCCAGTGGCCTCATCATGAGCAAGTAGTTTGGTCCCTAGCATTCGTGGATGATACTAACTCTAAGGACTAGGTAAATTCAAGTGTCAATAATAAACATATCAAAGGAGAATGCTAAAAATATTATCAATTTAATTACAAAATGCTTACGAATTGAATGAGACAAGTTTTGCCGCATTCAGCGTCATAGTTCTACTTTTCAAGCTATCTAATGCACATTTTGGACTAACTTGTCAAGAGTTCCTTTTAGGAGCACAAATTTTGTGCCACAACTCTAAAATGGAAGATTGTGTGTGTGTGGTTTTATATTAATTTCACATTAACCCATCATATTTTTTTCATTACTTACAGTTACCTACATTAGGATTGTGGTACAAAGTTGCGTTCACAAATTTTCTTGCCCTGTAAGTAGAGCATGGAGAGGCATTGACACAATTTAGCTAAGTTGAGGTCCACCAGGGGCAGCTGCACTTGTAATTCAGGGGGTTCATGACTTGAAAAAATATAAATATTTATATATATATATATATATAATATATTTTTATTAATTAAATTACCCTTAAAAATATTTTTGCACTACTTGGCTTTAATCTTGCACACCATGATCACAAATCAATGCCCAAAATCAAACAACATAGATCAGCTCATCCCAAAACTAATTAACAACACAAATCACTCTCCCTTTCTCTCACTTGGAACAAAGATTAAAAAACTTAAGTAGAAACATGGTATAAATTTAAGTGGATAATTATGGTGTGATCCCACATAATTATGGTGTGATCTCACAAATTTTACGCCATGTGTCTAAATTTATGTGGGATCACACCATAATTATTCACTTAAAGTTTGTGCCATATGTCTACCTAAGTTTTACCTAAGTTTTTTTAATCTTTGTGCTAAGTGAGTTAATATTAATTAAATAAAAAATAACAATTTTGTAAAAACTAGTAACCTTAATTAAAAATGAAAAAGTTTAGCTACAATCTTCCTCAACAAATTTTTATTGGAGGTAAGTTTTGACAAATCTATCAATGGATTACATCTTCTTTTTATATCCTCTATACTTGTAAAAATTTTAAAAAATTAAAGTTCAATAGTTATATCATCAATAAATTGTTTGGATACTGCTTATTGCTGAAAACTAAAAATTAAAAATTAAAAATACTAGAGTAAAATAATTTTTAAATGTGTAAATAGTGCCGTGAGATCTAGTTTTAAAGTTATTTTTGTTGAAGAAACTCAAGAAAGTACTTACGGATTCTGTGAACAATGCACAGGATCTACACAAAAACGCAGAAGCGCGTCTATGTACCTTTTCAGCCGAATCCAAAACTAAGCCTTCATTTGGGAAGCATGTTTGCGTTTCCGGTTTCTTAGTGGGACGTTTTTTTAGTGGCTCTTATGCACTGTTTACGAGACCCACAAACTACTTTTAAAACAAAAAATTTAAAACTTAACTATTCACACATTTAAAAATTATTTTATTATAATATTTTATGTTTTTAATTTTTAATTTTCAATAACGGTATTTAAACAAATTCTACGCCCCAATAATTCCTCCAATACGGCAGGAGTAAAAAAAAAATAAAAAGAGTCAGCATCAACTTTCAACTTTCTGTCACCCAAGTCAAGTGTTCAATCTTGACCATGTGCACACAAACTCAGTTAGCCATATCTGGTCTTCCATTTCTGCCTCTAAAACTCTTCAATTCCCTTCCAAAAAAATAAAAACTCAAATGGATGTGTTGAAGGCCACTAGTTGGGAGCAGGAATCATACCCAATACCCAAAGACTTGGTGTTCGTTCCCATCTTAGCTCTCATCTTCCCTACACTTCGCCTTTTTCTTGACAGATTTGTTTTTGAGGTAAATTCTTTACCAGTTTTGTCTCCTATGCTTAATCCTTTTTCTAGTACTATCCTATCCTATGATTTTGTTTGTTTGTTTTTGTTTTTCTTATGATAGAAATAGTCAAGTGTTGATGTTTTGTTACTGTTATGTAAGTACGGCAATGTTCAGTCCCACAATAATTGTTCAGATTTGATCATTTCTAGTTGGACGTTATTCTCACCGCCCAATCAGCTCGCCCCACGTATCAAATATTAAACACACCTTTTCACCCATTAAAAATCTCCCATCAATTTAAGCTGACTTAGATCTTTTAAAGTCTTTTAGTAAAATAGTTAAGAATTAACATGGTCATTATGAGAACAGTATAATTTCTTGCAGATACTGTAAATTATATACAAACAAGTACATTGGTCAATATGTGAAGGAATAAGATTCTCTCTATTTTAAAATTTGGTTTGATTTCGTCAACTTTATGGTTCAGATTGTATGTTCTGGATCTAATGGTGTAACTGCCGCATCATTCAATACATTTGTAAAATTTAATCTGAACTCTGAAGCATGAAATGGGTGAAATGAAGAAACTTGAAAATGGAGAGGAGACACGTTTTGCATATATGCTACACATTTTTTCAGTTGCTCTTATGTTAAGAAGAATTAAGATGTAACATCTTTTATGCACTTCAGCTGCTCTTAAATATATAATGGTTTGAAATATGATGGAGAATAGGCTCCAGTGTGAGCTCCATTTTGAACTGTTTTGTATTTAGCATGCTTTTTTTAGATTATGATTATGGTCAATCTCATTAGAAGAATTATTTATCATGTGATCTATCTTACCTTTTATTGTATATGGCATCAATTGCCTGTTATCTTCAGTGAGTGAAATAAAATATTTGTTACTGTAGGACTTGTAGAGATACATTTATGTTTAAAGATATGTCAAGAAGTTCTGTATCAAGAATTCATCAAATAGAGCAAAAAAGTGCAAGTGCAATTAGATTCTTTATTACAAAGTAATAAAAAATAATATTTTTGAAGTATGCATACAATGCAAATGTTAGAATGAACAAACCTTTGCACTCCATGCTTCCCCTGAAACTGGTGCAAATTTACTAGCATGCCCACATAGTTGTAAATACAGCCAACCAAGCTGCAAACGCTCCTTTTGTTAGAACCACTATCAGCTCTGACTTGGTGAACAATTGATATTTATGGACTGCAAATCTGACCATCTGAGCTTTTCCTGACGGAATGATGATGTTTATATGCGTGATTTGCTGGTGACTATCATTCATTTGGCAAGAATGCTGTGGTCTTTATTATTTTCAGTTGTAGTAAATGGTTCCTTCTCATGTGTGACATCTGAAGTCTGAAGTTCATTAACCCTTCAAAAACATTATTGAGCTTCCTTTCTGCATTTTTTTTTTTTTTTGAAATTTTATTTAAAAAAGTCACTTCACAAGATCTTGTTTATCGGAATTGTTGGCTTAGTTTGAACCAGATGTTTGCTTGTTGCAGAATTTAGCTAGACGATTGATTTTTGGAAAGAATCATGCCGTATTGGACGTCTCAACAGAAGTTAAGAGGAAGAAAATCAATAAATTCAAAGAGTCAGCATGGAAATTTATCTATTATCTCTCTGAAGAGCTTCTGGCTCTTTCTGTCACCTATGATGAGCCATGGTTCACTAATACCAAATACTTTTGGGTAGGACCTGGAGATCAGGTCTGGCCAGATCTGAAAATTAAGTAACTTCCCACACTCATCATACAGGGCATTTATCATGTCAAAGTCAAGTTGTAGAATTGGCTTAATTTAATGTTTGATATTTCATGTAATTTTTCTTGATGAAAATGATTTGCATCTCATATGTCTAGGCATAACCACATAATTAACCCCTCTTGCTCTGATTGACAGATTAAAATTGAAGGGATTGTACATGTGTTCTGCTGGATTTTATTTGTACTCCATCGTTGGTTTGGTCTTTTGGGAAACAAGACGTTCAGACTTTTTGGTATCAATGGCTCATCATGTAGCAACTGTTATATTAATCACGTTGTCATACATATTTAAGTACGTTTAGAGGGCTTCAGCTTTTAGCTTGATTTTTCATTTTGTTACTTTAAGATGAATTGTGTGCAAATCCTGATTGCATATGAAAAGGAATGATTGATGGCTGTCTGCAAAGCCTCATCTTCGTCTTTTCCTGCTAAAAAGAATCATTAAATGTTGGTCATGCTCTTCAGCTGATGATTTGCAATATAAACATTTCCTAAATTTAGATTAACAAGACGCACTGTGTCTTCTGTAGCTCATTTACTCAGCTTTTGCCACCTGCAGGTTTGCTCGCGTCGGTTCAATTATTTTAGCTGTCCATGAAGGAAGTGATGTGATTCTAGAAGTTGCAAAGATGTCAAAATATAGTGGCTTTGAGGGGATGTCAAGCATTTATTTCGTCATGTTCGTTTTATGTTGGACTGTACTCCGCCTTATCTACTACCCATTCTGGATTATTTGGAGCACTAGGTGACTTTTACATGTAGCATGAACCTATATACCAACACTTATTGAGAGCTTCCTTACCAGTGTTCTCTTGTGGCATGAGCAACAAGTTTATATATTGATAAGAAATCATGAATTTGTGTGTGTGTGTAGGCGCACTACGTATACAGATGCATGGTCATGAGTAAAACCAATTATTATCATTTTGCGTAACTTTAACACATTTTTTTCCATAAGGAATTTGAGGACCACTCCTTTAACTTTTTCAGGACAGATGACAATAAGTGCATTTTTCATTTAATTTTCAATGGCAGTTCTTATTTTTCTTTTTTCTTTTTATTTATTTTTAAATGTAAAGAGAGTCCCCTTGTTTTTTTTTTTTCCAACTCTAATTGCTCCTTCAGGTTTCTGCAATATAAATCTTTCTCCTATGAATTTCAGAACTGTGCTTTTCTCATCAAAGAATTTATCTGCTGTGCATTAAGTTTGAGTATAGTTTTAGATGTGGCCTTTTCCTACTAGAATTTCATAGTGTCACATGTATGAAAAGCACAGTTAATCATCTGCTTGGCTGTAGTAAACAACTGTTTCCTTCTATATGTTTATCTACTCTGAACATATGAACAATTGTACTTTCCCTGCTTTTGATTATTCTCTCTAAAGAGGTCAACTATGTTTCATTTCTCTCTGGCAGCTATGAAGTTCTTTTGACCTTGGACATGGAGAAGCACATGATAGAGGGATCTATATATTATTATTTGTTCAATACTCTTCTGTTCTGCTTGCTCATTATGCATATCTATTGGTGGAAGCTGATGGTTATAATGGTGGTGAATCAAATTCATGCAGGAGGCCAGATCAGTGATGATGTTAGATCCGGTAAGTCGCATAATTTTGTGGTTTTGGTACTTGCACATAGATACCTGCACAAGCATCTACTGTGATAAAAGATGGTGGTGGGGGTGGGGGTGGGGGTGGGGGTGGGGGAGGAAGTATAAATGCACATAAGAATTATTTAATTGAAGACGGGCTAGGGGGCAAAATCATTGTCATAATACTTGCATATACTGTGCTATGTGCATTACACTATATATTATTGTTACCCGTATCAATTAAAGAGAATAATAAAATAAAAATAAAAGGGTAGAGTAATGTACATAGTTTCATTGTATTCATAGCAATTGGTTGATTAGCAATGAGAAATTTCAGTAACGTTAGATTTAGATTTGTGTTTGGTTTTAATCATGTTTTACTTAGAAACCTAGACAAACCAAGGCCATTAATGGCCGTTTTACTTTAGGACTAATATATAAATCAGTACATTCATGGTTAGTGATTTAAAAACATATATATTTTGCTCGGAAATCTTATTGAATTAAATTTGAAATTGTCCAAAGTCTTGGAAAAGCTATAATTGAGAATATGCATCACCCTGTTTGCTACTAGTGAATGATATTCTGACCATTGCTGTCCTATGACAGACCATTTTGTGTATGGTCATTTTGATTGCAATATATTGGCTGGTATTATTTTTCAATCTAATACACAATTCCTGAGAGATGTTAGTCATGTCTTCACCATAATATTAGTTAGAGCCGGTATCATAGTTCAAAATTGTTTGATTGTCTCAATAGAAATTGTGCAAGTATTCATTGCATTGAAGTTGCAGTTGTTTTCATATGTTTTCAAAATGGCCATCACAAAGCTAGTTGTAATAAGGATGTGATATGGGATAGGAAGAAATATGCTTTATAGCTGTCACCTAAGTTCTGCAATCTTGGATGGCTTTGTTTTCTGCAGATTCTGAAAGTGATACTGAACACAATGATTGACAATCAAGAAATATTGAAGAACACCGAGCGCTTTTTGCAATGATGGTTTCCTTGCTTCAGCATGATTTATGCTGCTATTCTTCATGCAGATATTTGCAAATAAAGTGGAAGTTGGTGATTTTAAGCATATAGACGTCTCTATGCTACTTTTTCCCATCAGAACACTAAGATACATTGGACTGTACCGGTCTGTTATTTATATAACTGACGGATGTCCTGCACGATACACGTGTTCATTATTAGTTATTTTATAACATATATTTCTTTTTTCTTTTCTTTTCTTTTTAATACTAGATTGAAATTTTACTTTAACTTAATTTAAATGTATATGTATGTGAAACTCCCTCTTAGAGATTTGAAGCTTGGCTCTTGCCCCCTACACCCCACAAATATTTGTGGAGTGATCATCGCACCAAAGGTGTGTGGTAGTTATTTTATAATATTCATATGTGTTATAATGTTTGCAAAATTAATTTTGATTATGTATTATATGTCACTAAAATAATGAAGAAAAAAATTGAAATATATACATGTTAGTACATATGTGAAATTTGTTATGAACATATATTATTTAGAATTGGCTAATCCTTTGACAAAACGCATTTTACTTGTATTTGGGTAGATCTAGGATGGTTTAAGTCTTCAAGCAATGTTGTGTTTAAGTCAAGAGTTAAAGCCATGTAAGTCTGTTCAAGAATCAAATAAAGAATTGTTGTATTTTAAAGCAGGTTTAAAAGGAGCTTTTAGCCCGAAACTCGACAGTATCTTGACAAATAGCCTATTTATCGAGGCTTATGAAAATCAAATTTTCGGATATGTTTTTCATGCATATCCAAGCTATTTGTATAGGGTTTTTTTTCTCACAACTCTAGACATATATAAGGATTATTTTAAGAGCTGTCTAAGGTGATGCAACTTGATGCAAAATGATTATCCACTCAAACTGTAACCATAGACAATTTGTCTTAGTTCATCTTTCTCTTGAAGAAACTGTTGCGCTTGTACGTCATAGGATTTTGTAACTAAGAAATTTCTTGATTTTCATCACGTAGATGAACTAAAGAATTTTGCAGCCAACATTCTTCTCAAATTGGTGTATAAGCTACGTACTCAGATCTACGCATCGATTGGTTAATCACGTACTAGGAGCCGTGCATTGAAAGGAGAGATTGTCACTACATTGCAAGGCCAATTGTATATTGGGGTAAGGATTCAACTGTAGGTTGGTATAAGGTGCTGGGATTCCTTTACTTGTAACTACTTGTTTTGATTGTTTTGATAATAGTGAATTCTCGGGAGTGGTGACCTTAAATTCATCTGGTGGGGTTTTACCTTGGTCGTTTTTCCCATTCGTAAACAAATCACCCTTGTTAAATTTAATTTCCACTACATTTAGTTACTTGGTGATTCGTTTGTACTACCACACGTATTGTATGCAAGTCCACGTTCGCTATAAGTCGATGTTTCAAAAATCGAGTTTTACATTTGATACTCTATTTTTAGAAAATCGAGTTTCAAAACAGGGGTATTTTCCTAATTAGTTTTAGACATAGGGTATTTTGCTGGAAAATTTGTGAGAAAGGGGTAAAAGCCCATTTTAGCCGTCATATGTTGTACACAATCACGCATTCATTCAAGTTATCATCATTTAATCACATCGTTTGGACATTTTAACATTCAAGAATGATAAGCATGTCTTCATCATATATTCAAAACCATTTTGCATTATCTCATAAGTAATACCATGATCATAATCTAACCCTGACATGCATATTCATCATATTTCATCTCATCATGTTAGGGTTTCATTCAAAAATCGTTCTTAATCATTAGCCCATGTCATCAAAACTAAGGGTGACAATTCATGTTCACGAGTCGGGTTCATAGGTCATTCCAAACCTATTTGATTAATAGGTCATACCAAACCTATATAATTTTTATCAATTCCCATATATCTAATATTAAAATACAATTACAACTCTTTCTCAAAAAAAAAAAAAATTACAACTATAAATATAGTAATAAACATATAAAAACAACCATTAATTAAGCAATAATATCAAAATAACTAATAATTTTATAAGCTAAATGAGTCAAACGGGTCAGACGGGTTTGCATGTTGAACACGAACATGACTCGTTTATTAAACGGGTTAGCCGTATCAACCAAAATATAACCCGAATCCGTTTAGCCTCAACCCATGACCTGTTTATAAATGGTTTAGTCATATCGAGTTTGCGGGTCGTGTTAGATTTTGCCACTCCTAATTAAAATTCAGCATGGTTTTGGACGGTTGATCAATTAATGGTATTTATGGATTTTGTGTTATGGAGGATACATGATGAGAGGAAGATATATATTAGCTATAGTAACCTAATTTATCTCTACAAGTTCTTATAAAAAAAAAAAAAAAATTGTTTCTACAGGGTTTTCTTTCTCACCAAAATTTTCCCTTCTTTGTTGATTTGCCTTTTAGTTATAGAAGGAGAGGTTTTATAAATTTAAATGTCATTCCTATTGCTCTATCTCAAAACATTTAAACTCATATTTACTACTCCTAGGTCATTTAGATAAAGGTTTTAAACCGGGTTTATAATATATTACATACATTACTATCTCTATTATTACTATTTTCGTGTGTGTTTTAATAAGTATTAATGTTTATTAAAAAAAGATAAAATTTAAAAAAAAAGATATAAAATTCTAAAATTGGAGCTTTTGAGCAAAAGTGCCAATGTGCTAATTAGGGCCCTCAGAGGGCCAATCAACACTTCCGCTTTGGGTCAAAGTGGCGATCAACTCGATTTTCGCTTGATTTTTTTATTAGCTCAAGTATACATTTAAACCACTTTTAAGCCATTTTATGTTCAAATTACCTCCAGAGGATAATTCAGGTTTGAAAATTTTAATTAGTCATCATTTTATGAGATAATTAATTAATTATTTAAAAATCACAATTATTTATAGGAATTATCATATGCATTTATTATGCCACTATCTTAAGATTAAAAAAATGAAATTTTAACATTTAATTAACTGAAATTAATTGTTTAGGAAAAAATAAAAAATTAATTAATTAATATTAATCAACATTTTTTTTAGAAATAATTACAACATATTGCTAATTCCGCAACTCGAATTCTTTTTCCTCCCAAGCACTTTGTGCATGAAGAGGTGCCAACATAGATATAATATTAGATTCCAAGAATGTATCATAATTGTCAAATCTTGATGTGTGACTTTATCTTTTGGTTCGATGGTTCTACTTTTCATTTTTGCATTTAACATGTCATTTTAATTGTTGTAAGCTCTTATGTATTTTAGAACTAGGTTTTTGCTCGTCTAAGAGCATTCACATTAGCTCTTCTAAATTTTTTTTTTATCTATTTTACAAAAAAAACATTTTTTTTACACAACAACTTTTACAAAACACCCACATTAATTTATATATTTTAAACATTTATTTCAATAAAATATTTATTCTTCTATATATTTTTATTATTTTCTTCACGCTCTCTCCTTCTCTCTAAAACCTCTCTCTCTCTCTCTCTCTCACACAGGGACCGAACACAACCCAGAATCACCAACAACCAGCCACCATCAATAGATCAATCCACACCTACCATCAACCCACCTAGCCACCATCAATGGATTAATCCCACTAATTAATGGATCAGCCACCATCATCAACCCACCATCAACGGATCAACCCGACTAACAACCATTAGCCCACCCATCATCAACCCAACTAGCCACGTCCATCAATGGATCAATCCTACTAATGGATCATCCACCATCATTAACCCACGCCATCAACGAATCAACACCACTAATGAACTAGCCACCATCAGCCCACCCATCATCAAGTAAATAGCCATCATCATCCCACACCCATCATCAACCCACCATTAGCCCACCCATTATCAACCCACCATTTATCAAGCAACCAACCTCCATCAACCCACCCTTTTTGACTAACTTACCCATATTTTTTTTGTTTTTGCTTTGGCTGAGTCAGGCGATAAAAGAGGCTGGGTTAGGCGGTGGGTTTGTGGTTAGTTTAGGGTGGTGTTCTGGAATGAAGGAGAAGATGAAGAAACAAGGAAGGGAAAACAAAGATTGAGGGAAGAAAAGAGATCAAAGGAGAAGAATAACCTTGTGTGAAGAGAGAAAAAAAATAAATAAAGAAACCAAGGAGAAGAGGTGGTGTCTGGTAGGCAAAGAGAGAGAGAGAGAGCATGGTAAGAAGAGAGAAGAAAAGGAAGTTAATAAAATAATTGATACACTTTAGCTCTTTTGCATATTTGCACAATTATAAACAAGCTGATGTACGTCAGTTTGAAGAGAAATGGTGTAAATTCTACATCTTTTCCTTGCTATGCATGGTGTCTACACTTTGCTATAATGGTTCAAATGACATTTCTATCATTTCTTGGTTAAAATTACCATTTTACCCTTGATTCATGAATAGATTCCCAATTACAAAGTGGGGTTCGCAAGGGACCTGCTTATCCAAGACTTCATACTAGAAGGAGACTTGCTGGTACTGGTGAACGCCTTGAAGGAAATATTGCCTCTACCCTCCTCAGTGGCTGCTGTTGTGTATAGCTCCCTATTTGCTATCCATGATTTCTGTTAGATGGAATTTTTCGATGTCAGTAGTTAAGGCAATAGATTTGCCTATTTATTAGCAAAACATGCTTTAAGCATTGCTAACTTTTCTGCTTGGATTGAAGAGAATCTTTGTTTTATAGAACAAGTTCTTCTCTATGATGTAATTATTGATTTCCAATTTCAATAAAAGTACTCACAATCTTCCCATAAAAAAAAAAAAACATTGTGTATTACACATAACCCAATATAGGGTATATATAGGAATACATTAGACTTAATATGATAACCCTAAGATCATAGTAACCCATGGTATTATAAAACTCCATTAACCCATGGTATTACAAAAAGGGTCTTTAATGCCTCAAATGAATGAGAATCACCAAGAATGCGGGAAAAAATTTTCCATCGTAGAGGAAGAAACCTGTGACGTGTGTGATGCATGTGAAGGACACTTATGGAGAAGAATCTAGGTTTGAATCCCCTTTCTGCTTGTTATTTGCGAAAAAAGGAAGAAGAAAGTCCACTGATTTTCTAGGTCCAGAAAATATTCATTTTGTTTTTAATCCTTAATTGGTTGACGTTGCTACTTACTAATAAAATTTGAGAGAAGTTTCTTTTCTATTCTCTACTGGATGTCAAAGTTTTCCTTGTAGATTTAAACAATCCCACGTGAATGTGACTTTATTCCTAAAACAAACATGTTATGTTTCTTGTGCCGACCCATTACATGAAAGTACAAGGTGACCTTTATAAAAGGTGGAAAGCGCAGCCCAGATGAGAGAACATTAATAATGGGGACTAAGATGCCGTGGTTTGAGCCAATCCAATTTTGACTTTGCACTCGGATTGCTTTTTTGGCAGTTCTTTCCATGTGGATGAATTTCGTTCAGCTTTTTCCACATTTTAGCAAGTGAAGGAAAAAAAGTGCAGTCCACTTTCTTAAAGACCTCCAATGAGACTATAGTCTTTATATCATGATTCAGGAATCCAATCTTCAAAAAATTCAAACGTGTAATCTAAGAAGTACAGGTGCCTTTCAGGATTCGGACGCGGGAGCGAGTGCGGACTCAGTAATTTTTGAAAAAATAGAGTGTGGGTGCGGTGGAGTGCGGCAATTAAAAAATTATTAAAAATATTTTTATTTATATTTTCTATATATTTTTATTATTAAAGTATTCTTAAAAAACACATTACTATGGCCTGGATTCACAAAACAAAGAAAATTGACTCTACTTTTCTTCATGCCTTGGTTATATTATGCTGAAAATTGACAAAATGTATGATGCTTTTACTGGCCAACCTCTAGAGAAAGTGCAACAATACATTGAAAGGGATTGTTTCTTGTTTGTTTCTGAGTTTATGTTGCCTCTGATTGCAGGCCATGGAGTTTGGACTCATTGACAGTGTGTTAGAAACTAAATCAGCTATTCCGGTATGATTTAAGGCCGATTTCGACCTTTTTGGTTATTTCGATCAATTTCGACCGCCGGCCGAAACGATTCGATTCGGCCGATATGACTCGATTTTGGCCAAATCAATTCGGTTCTGCATGAATCGGCCCAAATAGAAGCCGAGTCAGCTCGAATCGGAGCTAGTTCGGCACGAATTTAAAAAAAAAAAAACTCAAACGCGGCACCGACATATAGGCAGCAGCATTGGTGGCCACACCCCACGTCGGACTCCGGTGCAGCACCCTCCCAGTCGCGTTGGTGATTCCAAGCGTGTAATTGCTTCAATGTCATGACATAGACTCAAAAACTACAACATTGCCGTCTCACTCTCAAGAATGAACCTTAGAATCAGCAAGGGACTCATTGAATTCATTAAGAAAACTTTGAAATCCTCTAGAAAATAGAAGAAGGTAAAACCTTTAGAAAATTTTATTAATTAGCAATTTAGTATTCTGAATACCCAAGGGGCTAAAATCTCTAATTTACAGCAAAGAGTCATAGGCGGCTAAAATTCCTATATTCGGGTTTAGCACAAAATTAGGCTAATTTTTTTAATCATAAAAAATGAAACATCGACAAAATTATAGAAAAGAAACTTCTCAAAACTAAAAATTATAGCAAAAGGGAAAATTACCATTACCATAAATAACAAAATTGATTAAACAAGACCTTAATGAAGGAATTTAGTTGCTGTAGTTTTTGGTCGTAGGCAGTTTCGATCAGTGGTCATTGGGGGTGTTTGTGGTGTAGTTCGGTTCGGTGCAATGTATAGAGTGTGGTTTGGTTGTGAAAGCTCGAATTTGTTTGAAAATACAAGAACTTGTTCAGACCCCCAATAAAAATTACGGCTAGATTACTTTTACTCTAACTTAAATTAAGTGTGGAATAAGAGTAAATGAGCGCAAACAATCGATAAAGCTACCTTAAGCCATATTCATCAAATATCAACAATAAACGATAAGCTTTAAAGAGTGGGAAAAAGAGATGCAAACACAGAATAATACCGAGACGTGTTATCGAAGAGGAAACCGAAGAACTCGGCGAAAAACCTCTCCGCCGCCCTCCAAGCGATAAATCGATCTACTGAAGAATAAGGTTGGAGTACACAAATAATAAAAGACCCTCCAAGCTTAGTTTACCCAATGTACTCGAGCCTTCCAAGCTCTTGCTACCAGCTGGCTTCTCAGAACCTTGTCTTCTTTAGCTTTCTCGGATCCCGCAATTCAACCCGATTGCATCCGCCAATGAATGACTCCTTCCAATACTTCCCAATAGCACCCAAACCTCACTTAACACTCAGATTGTGTGTGGTAAGTGTTTGGGCTATTAACCTTTCATGGATTTAGATATGGAGGATAAGAGTAGAGGAAAACCACAAGGAAATATGTAGATGATTGTAGGTATAACAATCTTTAACTCTCAAGTGTATTTTATAGGGTTTTCTTTCTGAAAAGCACTCTTACAATATGTGGGTAATGAGAGAATATACAGTGCGGGTAAAGACTTAATAAAACAAAACATGACATTTTGTCAAATAGAATGTTTTGCGAGTAATTCACAGGAATGCATTACCTGCGAGACACTCACGAAATCCTCCAGACTAGCATGACTATTTGCCTTCCAGTCATGTGCTCTACACGTGACTCTTTCGCGGGATAACTTCTCGCTAGGCACTTGCGAAATCCACTTCTTTGTCATTTTAAGCTTGACTCTTCACACTCAACCTTTACAATTAAAAATCACATAAATACAAAGATATATGATTGAGGAAATTACAATAAAATTTGGCACGAAATTAAAACCAATACAAAATAGTTGTAAATTACAACTTTGCAGGTTGGTTTGAGATGATATATTTTTCAAGATGTCATGACTGATTTCTAATTTACTATTAATAATCATGACAATATAACAGTAAGTTTTTTTAAATAATAAATATAACATATATAACAAAAAAATAACACAAATATATACAAGAAAAAAAAAATCCATGACATATTGACATTAAATTGTATATAAAAAAAATTAAATTAAACTTTTGTACTTATGATTTTGTGAGATGGAGAAATGAATGATATTTTGATTTTTTTATTTTTCATTTAACCAAAAAATAGTTGTTTTCACGTGCAACTGGAATGTATTAACACTAGGCTGACCACTTACTTCATAAAATATTAAATTATTAATATATATATATATGGGTGTAGTGCGGTGCGGTTTTCTTATCATAAGACTGTATATACTCCGTACCACACAATGCGATGCAGTGCTGTTCATTGTCTTTTGTAGTGTGGTGCAGTTACTTCATTTTGCAGGCGGTTTACTTCATGAACACCCTCACCTTGAAAAAAAATAATATATATAATATTTTTGAAAAAAAAAAATCTGTCTACCATAAATAAAATATGAACACCCTAAAATGTAAATAAATAGACTAATAAGTTAAGTAACAAGAAAAAAAAATACTATGGACATTACCAAAATGCAACAAAAAAAAAAATTGAGTTAAGTTAAATTGTACATGAATTGAGTAATGATATAAACATAATAAAAACTAACTTGTAACCACATGCTTATACATAGATACACTTAAACATATACAATAAGACACATAGTATAATTCCTATATATATAATTTAAATACTACTTATAGTCATTCTTATATTTTGTTAACTCTCTAAAAAGTATTGTAAGAATATTACTAGGTATAAAAAGTAAACTATCCACGTCTATTTTTTTTTTTTTTTGGTTACTTCATAATTTTTGTTATCGTGAAGCACTTTTTTTTTTTTTTTTTCAATTTATTTGTTCTAGACTCTTTGGTTTTTGAACTCAATAACTCACTTAGATGAATAATTATGATATGGTCTTACAAATAAATAATTTAATACATATGGCGCAGAATTGGACTCTAATTTGAAATTCTAATTGGACTTTCTATAAGTTTTTCCTATTAATATATACTAGTTTGTAACTCTATGTATATGAATGGATACACTTAAAGATATACAATAAGATGTATAATATAATTTTTATATATATATATATATAATTTAAATACTATTGATAGTTTTTTTTTATATTTTGTCAACTCTTTAAAAACTTTTGTAAGGATATTATTAGGTATAAAATGTAAATTGTCCATTTTTTTTAATTATTAAGAAGTACTTTTGTTTTGTTTTTTTTTTTGATTTGTTTATTCTAGACTCTTTGGTTTTTGTACTTAATAACTCACTTGGATGAATATTTATGATGTGGTCCTACATTTGATTTTAAAATTAAGAAATAAAACACTTTAAGAATAAATAATTTAAGACACATGGCACAAAATTAGAATTCTAATTTGGATATCTAATTTGAGTTTCTCTCAATTTTACCTATTATTATATACTAGTCGCATACCCACACGATGTATGGGAATATATAAATATTATGTAATGGAGTGTAATTTGCAAAACATAAAAAATATTTCAAGTATTATCTATTTTAAAAAAAAGATTTGTACAAGTATTTTTTTATCTTTACAAATATATCATAATATCATTTTTTGTATTTTGATTAATTTTTTTTAAGGTAAATCATATATTCTTCTAACTTCTGTTGTAGCGTGTTATATTTGCCTAATATAAAACTAAACTTCGATAAGTTTCAAATTTATTATTCAAATTTCTCATCTCTTAAAAAATAAGGAGTTATCAATAAAATAAAAACTTATCACAAAATTACAATTTATGTTAACCAAAATTAAAATGAAATCAAAGGAATAAAAGATAGACTTTATAAGAATTTATTACTTAAACAAATAGTAGGCATATTCAAATTTATAGCCATGTAGATTGTGTTTTTATATAAGCTCAAATTCTTATTTCCAAAAAAATTAAGTATTAACCCAAACCAAAATTCAAGCCTATAAAAGAAAGAGAGGACTTTGTGATGGGAAATTTAAAAAACACAATACCATAACACATATTAAAAAAAAAAACCATCGACCTTAATCAAAGTTATAAGAAAGAACAAACATCTAGAAAGAGAGAGAGTACTCAGAGTTTTTTCGTGGGAAAAATATGACTTGAATGTGAGAAATGATATTGAATTTATACAAAAATGAAATGAGGAGAAAAAGAATAAAAATATAAGAAAAAATGATGAAGGAAGTGTAACTGTAAAGTGGAGAGTAGTGGGGAGAAAAAGAGTAAAAATATAAGAAAGAAAAAATGATGAAGGAAGTGTAACCGTAAAGTGGAGAGTAGTGGGTAGATAAAGAAGCAAAAAGGGAGAGGAAATTTTGGAGGAAGTGTAACAATAAATGTGAACTAACACAGAAAGTAAGAGGTTTTTTTATTTTTAAATAATAGGGAGAATAAAAAAAGTTTAAAAGAGAAAAAAAGTGGTACAAAATAAGATAATGTGGCCACTGATATGGCTCAACAAAAGCGTAGAAACAATAAATGTTATATTTCAGCTTTTATATATATAAAAGAGATTTTACTATTTGAGCTAATTGATGCAACCTAAAGAGTATTATATTATGTTGACTTTTTCCCCATACATGGCACAAGGTATGCTTAGTGAAAAATAAAATTAAGGAACTACAACAAATCTTATTCAATTGTGTACCAATTTCTTCCTCAAAAAAAAAAAAAAAAAAAAATTGTGTATCAGTTTGGATAAAACTTGTAAAGGACAAAAGTTCATCACCAACTCTTAAAGTAGAAAAGTTCATCACCCACAAACTTAAAGTATATTCCAATTACATGTTACATTTTGATAGTAGAATTGATGTCAGGATACTTCAACTTCCAAATTTATACTTTGTGGTAGATATTCTCAAATCTTAGGTCACAAGTCGCACTAAAGATCTACACTCCTTTACTCAAGTCACAACATTTTGGAATAAACCCAATTGAATCATTGAGGCACTTCATACAGTCTAAGTTTGAAAGGTCTCTAGGGCATTGAACTGACCCATGGAGTTTGTAATTGTCTCCAACATTGAAGTCTCCGATTGAAAACATTTGTGCATTCACAAAAGCTTGCCTTGCGAGTTGGGCCAACTTCTCTCCTTTCTTTTGTCTAATCAATTGGTTAGTATTCATGTTTTTTGGGGTATTTGCGAAGAACAATGTGTCACGGTCAATTTGGCCAAAGAAATCCAAATTATGATACTTCAATGTGCAGTAATAGTACCATATTATTGCACATTTATTATTAGGACAATGTGACCCAATTTCGTTGGTAGCATTAACATGGGTTATCACAAATTGACTTAGCAAATGAGGATTCTGTACAGTGGTTACTTGCAAACTCTTGCAATCTTTCTCTAAAATATCACCACAACAAATGGCAAGCCAACTGTGTTTGCGCCTTGACCCTTTGTGCCTATTGCAAAACTAGTGAAAGGGATTTTGTAGGAAAGATAAGGTAAAAGGTTATTCAAATTTGTATCATAATGGTCACTGATTGTGGAATTTAGCAAGCCTAAACAAGCATAAAGGTCACTGATTAATATTTTTTTTAAGGTGGACCATCTTCTTCTAATTTCTGTTGTAGTGTTATATTTGCCTAATATGCAACTAAACTTTATAAGTTTCAAACTTATTATTCAAATTTCTCATCTCTTAAGGAATAAGGAGATTATCAATATAATAAAAACTTATTACAAAATTACAATGTTATTTTAACCAAATTAAAATGAAACCAAAGAAATAAAAAATAGACTTTATAATAATTTAATAAATTTATTACTCAAAAAAATGGTAGGCATATTCAAACTCATAGCCATGTAGATTGTTTCTATATAAATGCAAATTCCTATTTGTTAGGACATATGTGATTCACTTGTTAAGAACATATGTCATTTTTTTATGTAATTGATTAATCCTTTGACAAAACACACTTTACTTATAATTGGGTAGATTTAGGATGTTTTTAATACTTCAAGAAACAAAGTTTCAAGATCAAGTGTTAAAATCATGCAAGTCTGTCCAAGAAACAAGCTGAAAAAGTGCCTGTCATTAAAGCTCGATAGCTAGCATCTATCAATCTTGCTCGACAGCTTCTTGACACCTCTATCTATCAAGGTTTAAGAAAAACAAAATTTCAGATCTGTTTTGATTCCAATCTGTGGATATGTCTTTGGGTCCTCTTTTCTCACAGCCCTAGATATATAAAATGATTATTTTAAGGGTCGTAAAAAAAGACACAAGTTGTACAAGCTTTAAGAAAATTCTGTTCAAGCAATTTGTGACAAAGAGACAAAGTTTGCCCTAATTCATCTCTTTTGAGAAGAAGCTGTTGTGTTTGTGCACCGTAGGGTTTTGTAACTAAGCATTTTCTTGTTCTTCATTGTGAGGATAAACTGAAGAACTTTGCAGCCAACATATTTCTCAAGTTGGTGATTGAAGTCGCGTACTGGGATCCGCACAATTGGTTAGTCACGTACTAGGAGCCGTGCATCAAAGGGAGAGATTGTTACTACAGAATAAGTCTAATTGGGTAATGGGGTAAAGGTTCAACTGTAGGTTGGTATAAGGTATTGGGATTCCTTTACTTGTAACCGTTTGTTGTGATAATAGTGGATTCTCGGGAGTGGTGACCTTAAAATCACCCGGTGGGATTTTTGTCTTAGATGTTTTCCTCATTCATAAAAAAATCACAATATCAATTTATTTTCCGCTGCACTTTAGTTTATTGGTGATTTGTTTGTGCTATCACGCATTTGCATGTTAATTTGATTAATTAATAAAACTTGGCTAATTAATCAATTAATCCATCACAATGGATCAAAACGTTTATGGCCTATCACTATCTCCAAAAAAAACTAAGTATTAACCCAAATCAAAATTCAACCAAAGCTACAAGAGAGAGAGAGAGAGAGAGAGAGAGAGAGAGAGAGAGCACTCACAGTTTTTTTGTAGAAAAAATATGATTTGAATGAGAGAAATGATATCGTATTTATACAAAAATAAAATGGGGGAGAAGAAAAGTCAAAATATAAGGAAAAAAAATGATTAATTGTAACAGTAAAGAAGAAAGTAGTGGGGAGATGAAAATGCAAAAAGGGAGGAAAAAAGTTGGAGGAAATGGAAAGATTGGAGAAAATGTAACAGTAAATGTGGACTTATAGGGAGAAGAAGATGTATCTTTTTAATTATTATTTTTTTATTTTTAAGAATAGGGAGAATAAAAGTTTTAAAAAAGAAAATAAATAAATAACAACTAAGTGGATGATGTGGCTCAACGGGAGCGTAGTAACAATAATTGCTATGCTTTAGATTTTAGATATATATTGATATATAGACCAGTATGTAGTCCTGTGCATATGCACGATATAATTAAAAACAATCACAATTACATGGTTTAAATTATACATTTTTTTAGAAGATGTTCAAATTATACATAGTATTATCTTACACTTTTTTAAACCATACATTTCTTATATATGTAATAGTTGCTCATTATATATATATATATGATTTAAAATTTAATTGATTTTAGACTCTTTGATTTTTGCACCCAATAATTCACTTGCTACAACAATTAAAAACTTAGATGGACACCTAGAGAAAAATTAGACTCAAATTAAAATCCAATTTAGATTCTAATTGGATTTGGACTCTTCCATTTTTATACTTAATAATTCACTTGGCATAAAATTAAAAATTAAATGGGACATGTGTCATAAATTGATAACCCAATTAAAATTTAGGAGTAATTACAATAAACCCACCTATGGTTTGGCCAAAATTCACGTTATTTATCCATGGTTGAAAAGTGCCACTTTGCCTACCTAAAGTTTGCATCATTAGATTTCTGTAACTCACCTATGTTACAAATGAGATTAAAAATGTATTTTTGCTCACTTTTTATGTCTATTCTCTCTCCAAAAAAAAAAAAAAAAACTCAAAAAGCAAGAGAAACTGAGATCAAAAGTGAGGGTTTTCTAAAATTTAAATGTAACAGTGTTTGTTTGTGTCTTTTTTTCTTTTTCTTTTTTAGAAAAATGTTTGTTTGTGTCTCGCTGAATGCATGCGTGGGGGTTTGGTTTGTTGGCTTGAGGGTGTTGTGGGAGTGAGAGTGGTGGTGTTGGATTTGGTGCCACTGGGTCTCGGGAAAAGACATGACCTCTCTGCCGCTTTGAAGAATCCAGTAGAGTTGCGGCTGTGGTTGAGATTGGGTTGTATTCTAATGAAACTAGCATGTAACCTATGCTACTGAATGGAAGTAGATATAATTTAATAAATTAATAAATATATTATATTTTATTATTTAAGTAATACTGTTTGTTTTGTTATTTATTTATTTATTTATTAATCATGAGTTTAGTCATATTTAAAAGACTTAGTTTATTCATGTTTAATAAAACATAGTATTATGTAATTTTTTAACAAATATTTTTATCATACAAAATTCTAATGAAAGAATACTACATAGACATATATATTTAAGGTTAATCCATTCACGGTACATATAACTATGATTAAGTTACTTTATCACAAACCATTTTTAACAAAATATTTTAATCAATTAAATGTGAATCTCATAACGTGCATCTCATAACAATATATAACAAGAGAATAACATGAATTTTATTTAAAAAAATTTATCAATTAAAAATCACTAAAATTATGAGCATAAAATGTAAAGATAAACAAATATTATAAATACTAATTCCTTAAAAGAAAACTTACAGTGAGTTGAGAAAAATACATAAATAATCTTTGATATTTGAAGAATAATGGGGTTACAACTTCCTTTCAAAATTGGGTAGAGACTCGTGTTGAGAATATGTTATGAAAAAAAAAATGCAACATCAATGATAGGAAAGCAAAACAATTTTATAATTAAACAATAAAAATTATTGACAAAAAGGAAAGAAAGTATAGGCAGGTGAAAGACAATAAACATACAACATCAATCATAGAAAAACTACAAAATTATATAATTAAACAATAAAAAATTTACACAAAAAGGAATGACAGTATAGGTAGATGAAAGAAAGCAGTAATCAAACCTTAACAATGGTTGGAATTTGTTTTGCAGAGCATAAACCAGGACCATGAAAATTGTAAAGACAAGTACAATTGGAATATTTGGAGAACCTCTTCTTATATAAGATACAAAAATACCCAAATGCATGCATCATTGATATCAAGAGATTTTTTTGAAATTCCATATAGAAAAGGGAGGTGAACCTGAAAATAAGTGGGTGTGA
This sequence comes from Castanopsis chinensis, assembly GCA_032878915.1. Lineage (NCBI taxonomy): Eukaryota > Viridiplantae > Streptophyta > Magnoliopsida > Fagales > Fagaceae > Castanopsis > Castanopsis chinensis. Next base: position 1,887,150 of record JAVQMG010000114.1, on the reverse strand, counting down.
AAAAGGGAGGTGAACTGGAAAAAGGAGGTGAACTTAAAAATACGTGGGTGTGGAAAAGGGAGGTGAACCTAAAATACACGAGTGTAAGAAAAAAAAGAAGCACATTGGAATTACAAATTAGACTCCAATTTCATATTTACATTGACACGTGGCACAACAATAAATTAGAATTCTAATTTAGAATTCCAATTGGAGTTTCTCTCTACTTCACCTATTATATATATATATATATATATATATATATATATTTATAGATTGGTAACCTCCGGTGGAAATTTTTAGCTCAAATTGGTAGATCTAACCATTAGGTGAGGCCTTTTTTTTTGTTGTTGGGTATTATGTTTCATTAGAATTACAATGAAATACCACAAGTTACATCAGATTCCATTTCAACTAGGACATCATCCAGCCAAACCAGATGTCAACATTCTTGGCTTTCTTAGTCATAAGCAACATAGTTTCAATTCCTTTGGGTATGGTTGAAACAAAAATGGCTAAAGCTTTGCAATATTAATTTAATGATATTACCAAAGTGAGAAGTGCAAAAATCCTCCCCTTGCACTAGATTGATGATGACTAAAGCATCTCCCCCGAAAATAAATTCTTGAATGCTTAGATGCAAGGGATTGATGATTGATGATTGAAAGTTGAAACTTTTCTGCTTATGTATAATTTTGTTTTACAGGAAGAAGGCAAAGTGCTTATTTGTAATGGTTGAAATTTCATTTTCAATGTTCATCCATTTTTGAAAAATTTTCAAACCTTATCCTCTTGATTCAAAGTTATGTTTATTTTTGTTTGAAAATGTGTTGTTTAACGGCAAATTGAGAGTGGGTTACGGAAGGTTAACGGTGCAAACCTTAAGTGAGCAAAGTGACATTTTTCAAACTACAGATAGGCAACGTGAATTTAGGCCAAACTACAGGTGGGTTTAGTGTAATAGAAGGAAATTGTAAGATTTCATGTATTTGTGAGTGGTTTTTTTTTTAATTTATTTTTTATGTCAATATATTTAAGTTCTTTTTTTAAAAGATTTTGTATAATTTAAGTCTCTTAAAGCATTTTCATCAGCTTGTGCAATTTTGTTTCTGTCTATTTTAGCATAAAAATCTATATTTTCTATTTCGTATAACCATTTTTCAAAAATAACTATATCAAATAATTTATTTTATACTACCTTTTATTAAAGTATTAGTATTTATTTCTCAATTTTTTTATTAGTCTCCTGAATCATCTCCCCCCCTCTCTCTCTCTCTCTCTCTCTCTCAAAGTCAAGAAAGTATTAAAAAAACAAATTTATATACGAACAATAGCTGTGTATATTTACCCAGTTACCGTAACTATAAAGCATTTTGCATAATAGTACATAAGTTGACGTGGGTGATTTTTGGAGTTGGTTGTGCAAAATTTTGCTCGAGTCATTTTACACAAACGGATGTAAATGCTCTTAATAAACACCCTAGAAAAAATTCCTAAAGTCATCACTAGTTTTGATCCTCACGGCAATTCCCTTTAGATCATCAAATTTCACCCAATTTCATCACTGGTCTCAATGATTTCTACTAGTACTGTTACTTTTCAAACTTATTGAGGTTTGACTTTTGACAGTCCTTCGGTTCAAAGAAAGTCTGGTGTCTATTTACTCTATTCTATGTCAAGACTTGAGAGCTAATGAGAAAAAAAAAAAAAAATTAAGTACACAGTGCTATTACCGTTAAGGTACTGGGAAACTCTGGAAAGACAATATTAATTACACCAAAACTAATAATTTAGTTATTGAGAACAATGGCATAGCCATATTCTTCTGTTGAGAACAACTGATCCTCTTCAAGCTCTATATCTGTTCTTCTAGCAAACCTGCCTTTGACTCGGGGTCGGGTCTCTGCATAGACCCTTCTAGATGCATACCGTATTTTCTTCTCAAATTTCCTTGTTTTCCTTTTCTCACGATATTTAAGGACCTTTGCTTCCCTGTTTGTCGGATTAAATTGAAGTGGCATCACACGTGAAGTGTTCTGCAAGAGTTCAGTTGTCCCACTCTGAAACCTGGTATAAGAGCATGAGAACTCGCTAGTTGTTTCCTTTGGTGAAATGCCATCACTCATAAATGACAAGGCAACCTGGTGTAAAAATGAATAAACATTTAAGAATTTATGATAATATATTAACAGTAAGATAGAATAGTAGGGAAAAAAAATACTGGGAGAGATATGATTAACTTGAGAACTGTACCAAGAGATACCATGAAAGTGAAAAATCTAATTTTAAGAGACAGTAACTTGGGAATCAAGTTCTAAGATTTTCAGATCATTAGAAAGGCCAATGAAAATTGAAAAGTAAAGAACTTTGAAATTTTCCTACAGTGACAACCTTGAAGAAGTTAGATTTGGTACTATAAGGTATATAGAATCTTACACTTTGACCACTTGAAGGAGTGTTGATAAAAGCACCTCTTGAGGCGTCATACCCCTCATTGAAGGAAACATTATGTTCTTCTTCTTCTTCTTGTATTTTTCGCGCTTCAACTGATGGAACTGGCACAATAATATCACTTATATTTTTCCCTTTATGAGCACTGTATGATTGCTGCTGCGAGTACTCATCTTGGTACTGTAACTTAGTACGTGAATCATATTCAACAGATTGCAAATACTCAACTGCCTCACTATTCATTAATTTACTGGTAGTCTGATTCTCTGTATTATCAGGATCAAGCAACAGAAAAGAATCTGCTTCAGCCTCGTCTATTTCCTCATTGGTTTTATAAGCAACAATTTCATTTCCAACATCAAACGTTAGAGCTGGCAGTGGCAGCTCACAGTGGTAGTAGGTATTTGATGACGCGTAGACTAGACCAGTTAGAGGAGATACTGGAACCCGGTTGTGGCGGCAGGCTATTGCGTTGGCAGAGTGTATCTCAACATCACAACTGATACAGTGTGATGCTGCATCAGTCTTACAGGTGAAAGCTGCTGAGGCATTCTCACATTCAGAGCAAACCAACACACGATGGTGTTGCAAAGCCTGAGGATTTGCGGCATGAATACATTCATCACAGCTAAAGCAAAGGTAAGCTGAGTCAGTCTGGCAGTAGAGGTTGCAGGCTGCTGCATGACATGCATCACAAGTACAAGGCCAGTTGCAAGGATACCCGTCTCCAACAGAATCCACCTTGAACATACTTGTTTTAAGAAAGGGGAGCAAAAATCTTTATTATCTAATGCTTCTTCTATCTGTTAACTTATTTATTTCAGCAGAGGGAGGGGTAAACTGTGAACGCAAGAAAGGTAAAGAGAGAACCATAAAAGTGATAAGTGTTGAGGCTTTTTGGTGGTTCCACAACCTTGTGGTTAGCCGTGTTCCGGGTGGGGCTGAAGGTTCTTGGGGCCCTAGGGGGCTTACACTTTGTTGCCTTTTGGAATCTTTCAAGATAGGAAAAAGCTGTGCTTAGTGAAATCAACATTAATAGCTATAATTGTAAATAAACTATCTGCCATGACACTATAAGACGTTTGTTTTTGAAAATAATGAAGTGATTTCAATGGCTGTGTGATATTCCATGGAATGAACAAAACTGGTGATTATTCTTGTGGCTGAAATTCTGCATGCTAGAGTCAGCTATGTTGGAACTTCCTGCCCTCTTAGCCTTTAGGTTGGTTCTTAATTGACTTCACTAGTGGGCTTGAAATCTTAGAGCTCATGATTTGTTACCTTGGTGTCTGGACCAGGCATAAAGTGGTTTTCCCATAAAGTTGGTTCAAAAGCCTTTGTTTATTTCTAATTATCTTAGCCTATCACCTCATTGTTGAAAACGACTCAAACAAATAAAATTGATCTCTGTTAACAAAGAGCATTAGTTTGACCTTTTGAATGAATAAAACATATTGATGTTTCATTCAGTTTGTTATTTTATAAACCAACACGTGCAAATGCCTCGTGTAGAACTTTGGGACAAACCAAGGTTTTATGTTTTGGGAAGGGGAGGGGGAACATGAATAAATTTGTTTTGACCATTTCAACAGAGAAAATATACTAAAATTAAAAAATTAAAAAATCATTTTACTTGGTATTAACAAAATAATTATTTCTTAATACATTTCAATTCAACCCTACATGATCTATCAATAGTTTCAAAATGGAACTTGGGGCTATTCTAAAATTCTGATATTGATTTATGTAATAAGTTAGCAGCTGGCATTTGGTAACAAACACAAGTAGATAGATTTATGCCTATGCGCAACAAATATGACCAACACAACATTGCAGAGAGTAAATAGCGACCTATGTGGATAGAGTTCTGAACAACATACTGAAATAGTGACCAATTTGGCTGAATTTTCACAGTACTTAATCATATGCATAAATAGAACCAAGTAGCATACAAAAAACGCGAACTCACTGCTAGCATGTTCCAAAGTGGAATTCTTTTAAAACAGTTTGAACTGCAACTGAAAGCATATGCAGAACTGAATTAAAAGTTCATAAACATTTGTGTGTGTGTGTGTGTGTGTGTGAGAGAGAGAGAGAGAGAGAGAGAGGAATACTGATTTTTGTTCATTGTTAGATTCTATCAGAAATTCAAGCACTATAGTTTACCATGGTTGATTCAAAAGCAAAATTCTTAAAATACTTACATTTGAAGAAAGAAATGTTAGAAATAAAGAAGAAGAAGAAGAAGAAGAAGAAGAAGACAAAATGAAACATTTTTCAGGATGGTTTAGATGAAGAGCCGAGCCATAGATGCAGCAAAGTGTACAGGGGGGAATAAACTAACACACGTAGATTGTGTCAGCACATGAGAAAGTGCAATCATGGCCATATCATGTGGCTTTCCAACATATCATTTTCTAGGTTTTGCAGTGCCACATGCTTAAAAATTTTATTTCTTAAGTTTAGCAGTATTGGATCACTATATTAAAGATATCCTCTGACTTAAAGTTCAGCCCTTTTTTACTATTTACTTTATTTTCACAAACAATTTTGTTAAGTAAACTCAAACCAAACTATTTTGCTAAGTAGTCTTATTTGGAACTGGGGTTCCACTAGCTAGGAACTTAAAAATAATAATAAATCTTAACCCAGATTTTTCTCCATGAAACTCGACTCTCAGGGGACAAGGCATGTTTGGTTGAAGGTGAAATAGAGTGGATGAAAAACAAAGGTTTATTTGGTTGGATAAAAAACAAGGCAAATAGAAAATATGAGAGAGAAAATGGGTCATTGGTGTATTTGGTTGGCAGGGAAGAGAGGGAGAAAAAGTGGAGGGCTTCCGTAGTTTTCTCTCCGAGCTCACCAAAATTTAATCATTCCAATTGAGAGCGAAAACATAGATAAAAATGTCTGAAAATATTGTGGATGAAATTGCCCAGACTAATGTTCAAATCTTTTCTGTCCTTTTCTTCTTTGTTTCTTTGGTCATTCGGATTCTTTCTTCATTTTTGCTGTTGTTTGATCCTTTCTTCAATTTGTTTTCTTTTGTGCTTCTCTTTGCCTTTTCTTTTGTGCTTATCCTTTCTTCGGTTTTTTACTTTTTCTTTTCTTTCTTCTTTTGACGTAAATTTTCTTTTCTCTTATCACGTGCAGAATGTTTCTTTTCTCAAATAGTTAGTTGAGTTTTTTTTCTTTATTAAAAAAATTGGGGTTCTTGAATTTCTTGTCTTTTATTTTTTTAATGTATAAATGATGTAGAAAACAATTGAAGTTAGTCTCCAATATTTTTTCTTTTATTTTTTTCTGTTGTCTCCAAAAATTGGGGTTCTCTTATCACGTGCAGAATGTTCCTTTGTCTTTTATTTTTTCTGTTGTCAGATTTTGGTGTGTCCATAGAATTTCTTGAAATTGAATTCATTGAGGTTTTTATAACAATCAAACAATTGAAGTTAGTCTCCAATAAACGCCATTCCCATGATCCCATCTAAAGATGGATCCATCAATTGCATTGCACAAATTCAACACCCCCAAACCAAAACTCAAGCATGTCCTAAGATTCCATACCACAAATTCCACATCTCAATTGCCAAAGACAATGCATATCCTGAGATGATTAGATCTTAGAACCACGAGCAGGCATAATATTATTCAGCAATTTTCAACAAGAGGCCTTGCACAAATATTAAGATTCTCCATTACATGAATAACAACAATAGATTTATTTAAACTTAAACTTGATGTACATCACAATGAAATAATTCACGAGCTTAACCAAATCCTAACTTTGTAAATTTTTGTAACAAGAAACCTGAATAGCTTGAGTAGATCACAAATAATAGCGCGTTTACTAAGCAAGAAAATCTAAAAAGTTCTGACAGGACAAACAAAAAAAATTAAACCAATGCACAACTGCCAAACTACTTCAAAAAGGTAATCTGTGTACCATTGGACAGGGAACACTATTTCTTTCGTTGCCATATATCTTTTTTTTTTTGGGGGGGGGGGTGTAATTTCACTATAATATATCACTTAAAAGAAAAAAAAAAAATGGACGATGACCAATAAGCCAACCTGCTGACATGTACATGGTCAATTGATGCATCACACACCCCTGTTCTCATTCTGATATTCTCAGTTAGAGAACTTCGCAATCAACTTGTCGACATGAATTACAATATCATCTATATGAGGGCGGACTGCAGCCTGGGGCTGAAGCATCCATGTGACAAACTGGTGAAGCGCGTCTGGATACTTAGGCTTAGGACCAGTTGGCCACTTTACCTGTGCATTTACAATGGCCAACTGTAGGCTTCCACCAGATTCTCCAAGTGCATATTCAAATGGAGATAAACCATACCTATAATAATTAGTCGTCAGTAATGGGTGGAATAATCCATTTTCTCAAGATGATGATGCTTATAATTATATTAAGAAAAACAACAAAAGCCATTCCAGTAATTCATGAAACCAAAAGAAATGTTCCACAGTTTTTCCATAGCATTTGAATGCAGATATATAGGCTTTAGACTAGAATCATGTCACCGGAAAACACGTGCACACACAAAATACATAGCACAAGCACAGAATATTTAAAGAGATGAGAAAAAAAAATACATTACTATATTTTTAATATCTTCAAAAGCATTCCTACCTTGCATGCCACCAAATCAAATCATTTCGATATAAGAAAATAGAGTTAAAAAAAACGAGACCAAAATTATAATCTCAACCCAAAATTTCCAATTACAGCATAAAACACAGTATTGCTTCACTATTGTTCAGTAGCAATTCACATACATAATGTGCTTATATACAGAATCACAGATGTGTCGATGTGTGTATAAAAGATATACAACTATGTCTATAAAGAAAATACACGTGTATTAGCATTTGCAAGCATGCTTATTTGTCAAGAAAGCAAACTACATTTTTCATGCTCACACAACTCCCAGGTATCTTCAAGCAAGCTTATTTGTGTTTTTTGATAATTCGATAATTGAGAGTGGGGAGATTTGAACTTGGGACCTCTCCATTAGAAACACTAGAAGGAGACAGTTGAGCTACAAAGCACTTGGCAATTATGTGTGTTTTACTACATTTTCCTAGCACATGCACGTTAGTATGTTCAAGTGAATATGTATATGCATATACTTCTATTATACATTTTCCTAGCACATGCATGTACATATGTTCAATAATATGTATATGCATATACCTCTATTACAAATTCTGCAGTGATTAAAGGCAGGCTCTCTGTAGATGCTCATAGACTTCCAACATGTATAACATGACAGTCATAAAGAGGTGTATAAAACACCAATGCTTACAAAATATCATGCAAAGGTGAAAAAAGGTTTCAAGACGATTAAGCTTTTCAATAGATGGTTTTTATTATGGTAAATTTCTTCAATATATTTTTCCAGTGAATGATATTATTGTTAACCAGTAGTATTAGTATAAATTTATTTAGTGTTTTAAGGTAATAATCCTTTGGACAGACATCAGGTCATTTCTTTTAAAAATCTGATGCACAATATCAGGTCAAGCTATTAAAACATTCATCCAAAAGTTTCAGCCTTTGAGCTACCTAAATAGCTTGAATGGATATGTATGTATGACTGTATATTTGTGTCTATCTATATATATACAATATGTATGCACATTCTGTTCAATTGAATAGTTGCTCAAATAGTTTAATCCAAAGAAGATCCTGTTATAAGACACAAGATACAATAAAAAGGTTGCTCAATGCCAGAACTGTAGTAATCATAGCAAAAGATAAGGAATAGTCCTCACATTATTGCATACAAAGTGCATCCTAATGACCAAATGTCAGTTCTCTCATCAATATCTGCATGGCTTGGGCAATCCCATAACTCAGGTGCTCGGAAAGGAGCTGAACAATGTTCAGATGCCCATTCCTACAAAAGAAGCAACATAAATGGCCATCAGCATAAGAGAGGATCCAATGGGTTGCTTGAGATGAAAAGTGTTCTCATTTAAACTAGGAAATCTTGATCAAAATGGCAAATGTAGAGACAAAAGGCTGGCAGCATCATAACAAGGACATAGATTCAACATTTAAAAAATTTGGAATCAAGAATAAAGGATTTAAAATACAGTTAAAATGTTTGTCTTAATGATATGATATAAATTAATAAGCACACTGATAAAAATCAGCTGCTTAAAGGAAGAACATCAAAAATATTGAAAAGGAAAGAAGAATGTGGCAAACCAAGCACCTGCAACTGTAGTGCCTCTGAACGAGAGCGAATTTGCCTCCTCGCAGGTCGAGCACTACCAAAGTCCATTAATATGGCAAGAGGTGGTTGTCCTTTTCTATGAGTTAGAACAACATTACCAGGTTTGATGTCATTATGTGCATAAGGAGGATCAAGATTATGCATATGCTTGAGGCCTGCACAAAGCTGGGAAAATGAATTTCTTTGTTAAAACACTTGCGATGGATTTAAGCAATTTCAAACCAATTTGTAATATAAATATATCCAAAAACACAGCCATTATAAACTAAAAGGAGAAAAAATAAAATTATAAATGCCTCCCAGATAGAATCTTTAACACAAGAAGAGTAAACTATGGACAACCATATTCTAACAACATATCTACCTTGAGCAGGAAAAAAATAAACGTGACTCTCAAATAGAAATTAAACAATTGGTTTCAATGATTGCCAGTTTGATGTTAAAGAATGTCTTGACAGAAGATCAAGACAAAAGCATGATAATATATTAATTTTCTTCTCCAAGGAACAGTCCCAAGAAAAACAAATTATCCTAAGCTCATAAATTAAACTTGCAGTATCAACTGAAGTAGGAAAAAAATTGGTTATTCCATTCACCTGTCGAAATATATGTAGAACATCTGAGGTAGAAAAGAACTCCTTTTTGGCTTTCATGGCATTTGCATTGTCTAGTAAAGTTCCATCCAAATGAACAGGAAATAACAAGTACGCTTCATGGTTCCGAGATCCTCCTGGTGTAGGCTACCAATAAAATAATACGTTTGAATAAATACTAAACCATATAAAAACTATTTCGTAAAAGAAATTGAATTACATATGAAGAATATTGGACAATGGAACATCCCCCCCCCCCTCTCTCTCTCTCTCTCTCTCTCTCTCTCCCAAGTCCCAATAAAGAAATTAGCAAAAGACATGTAATTTCCCAGTGAAGCAGGTAAACACTACTTAGATAAATATAGATCCAACGATGAAAAAGATAGCCCTCTTTAGGTTAAGTTAATCTTCCAAACATGCTGGATTGACTGCAAGTGCAATTGATTAAAGCACTATCCACATTTTTATGAGAAAAAACTTCCAAAATATGTGCCAATAAACTCTGGTTCAAATGGCAATTTCTCCTCCACAAGAAGGGGTGGAGGGTTAAGTCATGGGCTTAAAACTCACTACGTGTGGGTGAAACTAATATTTTTTTGGGTTTAGCTTACCTCCAGTACTTTTTTAATTGGACATATCCTTTTGTTTTAAATATACAATGACAAATGGTAGTGGGTTTTAATCCCCGTCTTTTATTTAGTTAGTGAATAATATGGTAGTCTCTCATTAAAACAAAAGGAGATTCCCTTTAAAAAAGTACTGGAGGTAAGCCAAACCCTATTTTTTTTAAGGGAAAAAAAGGTTCCATGACATGTAAGAGTTGTGTACAATAATATCTTATGATACTAATCATGACATCCTAAAAACAGAGGACTAGCATGATATCTATTAGAACATACTAAAGCATGATCATTACCTATCAATTAAAGGCAGAATAGCTCTTATTTTATATTTAAATCACATAACACTCTAGCAGGAATAATTTTATAATAAATTATGTGAAAAAAAAGCTGCTATGGAACAAATAACTGGTACAGCCCATAATCTAGGGAACTATTTTGTTAAAATAAATAATAATAATAAAATAAAAAATTGATTATCCAAGCAACCTGTGAGAATCCCTGCCAATGTGGATTAAAAACTTATTCAACATTGCAACCCCAACAATAATAAGTAATAACTGCCAACATGTTTACCACAATTCCTCATATTTAAATGAAATGTTCCAACTTCTTGTGGCTCAGCAACCAAAGTCAGAGCCAAAACTATGGTTTTATACCATCAGTTTTATACTAAAGTAGTCCAAACAAAGCAACAGTCATGTAACAATTCTGTGTGTACATGTCAAATTTTATATTAAGAAAAATATATGATTAATAATTGTAAATTAGATAGGAATAATCACTATGACTGATTACCTTAACAGAAATGATAGCATGATCAAGAAGTGGAAGCAGATTGGGATGACTGAACAGTGAGGAAACACGGATCTCCTCCCTCACCAACTCCAACTGTTCAGTATTCTGAATCAGAACTTTTTTCATAGCGTAAGTGCCATCATCTGGACAATAAACCAAATTCTAATCAAAATCAAGATTTCATCCCCTTCCCCATCAATCAACTGGAAAAATAAAAAGAAACAAAAACAGAACATATGTATATATAGTAAAAGAATGGTGAGGGCCAATCAAGATTATTAATTACTAGTGCAACACCCTATCATAGTTCTTCATATATAGAGGACAAAACAATGATGCAGTGGTGCCCTATAAAATTCAACGGGGTCATACCCTTTTTATGTATAATAATCATATTCTTTATAAATCTAAACTATTCAAAGAATTTTTAAATTTTGCTTGAATCAACAAAAGTTAAAGTAAAGTAATCAATTTCTTTATTTAGAATGAATAGTGTTGCATACATGAGCCAAACAGTAACTTTTAATTTCAAGTAAACATAGGCATTGAATGAGTGTGTGTGATAGATATACAAATACATATACACATACACACTAAGAGCATTCACATCAGTTGGTAATATAATATCAAGTTATCACCAAAGAATAACTGCTCCCTCCGCCAATACAATAAATTAAAAAAGGATATTACGATTAACGAATTCAATATGAGATTATTACAAAAACCCCACTTTTCAAAATCAACAATGCACAATTGAATATGTATGCATTCACATATCAATAGATTGAAAAAAAAAACACCCAGAAATTAATAAGTTCATTTTCATTCGAACATCAACGCCTATAAAGTTCAGAAAATGTAGTTACATACACGGATCATCAAATCCCAAAAGCAGATATAAGAAAAAAAGAAAGGAGAAGATAAAGAACAACAACAACACCCAGAAAATTAGAAAAAATAAGAATCCAACGCTGCCACATTGTAAGATCTAACATCATAGAGAGATGCAATAGTTCCAACAGAATTCCCATAATACAGTATCAGATCACAATACAAAAACACCAATAAAGCCACCATTTTGAGAATTGAGATTCGCCCAAATTATCAAATTCAATCACTTTGAAGCTCAGACACTCAAAACTAGTGGAATTCAGATTCAAAAACAGATGACCCAGATCACAAAATCCCAAAACAAAAACAATTTCTGAGCTTATGATAACAAATTACAACAATTACAGATTGACAACAAAATGACCCAGATCACAAAACTCCCAGAAAAAATTGAAACAGGGTCAGAGAAGAGAGGGATCGAACCAGCGAGATGAGAAGGGTCCTTGACTTTCTTAGCCAAACCAGACCCGCCACCAGAGGCAGAAGTAGAGTCAGCGAGCACCTCCTTGACCAAGAAAACGTAGGAGAACCCACCCTCGCCGAGTTGCCTGACGACCCTGAACCGGTTGTCATTGATCCACACGTCCCCTCCTCCATTAACGGCGTCGTACAGCGCATTCAGCCCAGAAAATGAGCACCCCATCTTCTTTTTTCTTAATTCTTTCTTCTAAAGATATGAAATGAAATGAAATCAGGTTTCCAGGCAAGAATTTTGAAGACCTGATTTCACGTCAATGGCTCTTGAGAGAGAGTGAATTCTCTTATTTATGCTTCTTTTTTTTTTCCTTTTTTTTTTTTTTTTTTGTTTCCTTTAATGTATGTACGGGGTCTCTCTGTCTCTTCTTACAAGATCTTTCTGGTCCAATCTCCACCATACACATGTTTTGCTTGTCTCACTCTTTTTTTTAGATGCGCTCCTAGTTGTAAGTTGTAACATACTAACATGTATGTATGGGGCTTGAGTTGACCTGTTGACACAATTAAAAATATATTTTATGATCTCTTTTTAATAAATTATTTTAGGAATGACAATTTAAATGACTGGGGTTAACATTTTTTCTCACATCCTACTTGTTTGTATTTAGTCCATTAAAAAAAAAAATTATGAGCTTTTTAATAAGGAATATATATGTGTGCTTTTAGCCCTCAAACTTTAAATTTATGATTTTTTTTTATGTTGTATTATTGAACTTATATTTTATGTTTTAAAATTTAAATTGTTTATATTTTTTTAATTGTTATATTGTTGTGTTTTGAGAAAGTTTTTATAATGTTAGAACTTGTTTTTATAATGTTTTATTAGTTTTAATTCAATGTATTCAAAACAAACTTTTAGTGGCTATGTATGTGTGTGTGTATATACCTTGAATGTGGCAAGATGAGAACCTGACTCAAAGATGAAGTGGAGAGGGGAAGAGAAAACCTGCCCCATACCCTCTCCATTGTTATCCCTAAAATTAACTTATTTTACTTTCTTGTTTTGTTTAATAAATGAGTCGAGTTTGAGAAAATTATGTTACATTTTTATATAGAATTTTCACCCTATGTCAGAGCCATTTCATCTTTTTCAAAAGCAATGGTGGAGTAAAAAAAAATTGCAGGTACCAAGCTAAATATATCAAAAAAATTAATTATAAATAATAATATATTAAACATATATATATATAATATAAAGACTAAACGTTTGACTTTTTGTTGACCACTCTTCATTATGCCACTTGGTTATATAAATTAATGCCACGTATATATTAAAGACATTGAACAGTTGTGCTTTTTCATTTTTCAGTAGGCACATTTTCGGTCAATAGACACATTTTCATTCAATAAGCACATTTTTAGTCAATAGGTACATTTTCATTTAATAAGCACATTTTCATTCAATAAGTATATTTTCAATCAATAGGTGCATTTTCATTGAATAGACACTTTTTCAGTAAATAGACACCTTTTAGTATATTCAATATGAAGGGTTATAACATTTCAATAGACACCTTTTGGTATATCAAATTTGAATAGTTATGACCTTTTGATAGGCAGTAGGCACCTTTTGGCATATATATTACAACATATCTTATATATACCTAAATACATAACATAAATTAAACGAAAGACGCAACATTCTATCTTTTATTTATTCCCACCAAAAAATAATAAATAAAAAACATTGATTCCTTCTGTTGACTAATAAAACTTTGCTCTATTCCTTTCAATATCATTATTATTATTATTATTATTATTATTATTATTTCATGCATTTTTGCTTACTACTCCAAGAAAAAAATAATGGCTTTTTTATCCTAAAACTCATTCAGTAGTTATTCTCGTGCATCACACCAGTTAGCGACTAGTATGCGTGCGTGTGTGTGTGTATAAAGCAACTCCAAAATGAAACTCTTCCATTTAAGAACTTGTATGAACTTCTGACTGATTAAATTGTATTTTAGCCCCCACTGAAATCTTGTCCGATTAATTTTATTTTTATAAATTATTAATGAAAATACATATAAAATATAATAACAATATTATTATTATTTATTTATAATAGTGTTGATCTTCAAGTCGAGTTGATCTATGATCTATCGAGTGGCTCGATCGATTCACATCACACGGTGGAATTGTTAAAACGTGGAGTGCGAATAGCACTGTTGTCGAAGATAAATTTTTCAATAGGAAATTTATATTATTTTCAGTGGAGAGTTGCCTAGGACCTTAAGCAAATCAATAAACAGATTACTCACCTATGATTTAGCTCGAATTTAACTTACCCACCCGTGGTTTCATTTTTGACACTTTATCCACTTTAGGTTACCCACCTTTGTTAAAAAGAGGGGTAAATTATTAAGATGTGTGCTATTAAATCCTATTGTATGATGCTATGTATGACTGAATGTTTTGTTTAATAAAATTGTTTATTTTTATCTAAAATAATGGTAACATGAATATTTGGACATTATCATATAGTCTATGAGATACATAGTATGTGATTTATGTATTTAGAAATCACAAGTTCTTTGTAAACTCAGAATTTATAGTTCGTAGTCGGTGATGAAATTGAGCATTTGATCTGCGAAGACTATAACGTATCAACTAAGATGATTTGTCTTGATCATGGAAGTGGAGGCTTCTAATTGATATGTTGATATGTTTTAAGAGTTAAGACATTTTGAACTGGACCGCTATGAAATTTATTATTCTCCTAACGACTGTCAAATGAATAATAAATCTCACGACTTTTATTTGCATGAACTCTTAATCCTGAGAGAATAATGGATCTAATCATGATGTGTAAGTTGCTTTGATATATTAGAAGTGAGATCTAAAGTAACGGTCAAAATCTCAGTATATTGGGCAACTACATTTAGTATTGATGGAACATATATTCTCAAGATAGAATTCATAATCTCTTGATGGAGATATTAAATATTTTATTGAGATAAATTTAATGAGTTCAGTTATTCAAAAAGTTAGGCTTAACTACTTTGGTAAAAAATTACTAAAATATATATTTATGAAATTGGACTTCATAAATATATAATGAATAATTTTAAAGGATTAAACCAGGTACTCAAGGATAAGATGTAGTAATTTACAAAATGGCAGTCTACATTCATGACTTTGCATTACTACGAATATTTTATGAAGGGGTTGCATGTATAATAAAGTATTAGGATATAAATTTATTAGTAAAGCCTAGAGTACAATTATATTTATATAGTGGTATTAAATATAATTAATGGTAACTTTTGACTTGTCAAGAGTTGACGGAAAAGTCTAAGACCCATTGGAGCTAGTGTCTTATTAGTCCCTTTTGGTCTCACTCCAAGCCACACACTAAAGCCCAATTGGAAAGGCCCAATAAGCTAACCCAATTAGATAATCAGTTAGTTATAAAGGGAGAAATATACAGAATTTTTTTTGTAAAAGAAGCGTAGAGAAAAAGGAAAAAAAAAAGAAAGAGAGTGAGATACACTTTCATTCTCCCTTGGAAACTAATGGAGAGACCACACTTCTTAGGCGTAAAGTGGAATTGGAGTGAAGATTAAAAGTGTTCCCAAGTACTTCTAATCTTTATTTTGAATTTCTCCACACCAAGGTACGCTATCTTGTTCTTAAATTCTGAAATTTACATAGTGCATGTTGTCAATTATGAATGAAATAGATCCTTGTTTGTTGCTTCCGCTCTATGTTTTGTATGAGATACAAAACCAGATTGTTCCAACATAAATAAGTCTTTTTACTCTCATTTTATGTCTCTCATCCCAAAACAAGAAAAACAAAAAAAGCAAAAGAAAACAAGATCAAAATGGGCTATTTTAAACCTAGGGTTACGCATCTCTTGGCTCAAATTAAAATTTTTTCAAACCCAGAATATGCATCTCTTTGTTTGGCACTAGATCTCTTTCTTTCTTCTCTACCAGCGTCATCAATGCAATCATAGAGCCTTGAAATCAATCAATGGGAAAAGCATGAAGATTGAGATTGTGGTATAAAGGTAGAGACTTGTCTGTCAATGTTACATGTAATTTTCTACCCAAAACAGTAATCCACTTGAGTGACCAAACATGGTGCCAACAAGCCAGAGTGGAACTTGAGAGAAGCCAATACATGGGGAAACATGAAAGTCTCACCATCGAATGATCTATGTGAAAGAGGATTTTTTGGAAATGGGTCACATCCAATCTTCTTTATTAAAGGAGATCGAACTAGTGGGGGTTCTTCCACTTGTAAATCTAATCCCTGAAAACCCAAAACTCAAAAAGATGAAAAAAAAAAAAAGTCATAGAATCAAAATGAAAGTGAAAGACAGAGATTAGAGTTAGACCCATAATTTGAAACAGAAAGAAAAGGGAGAAGAGAACAAAATAAAGAATAAAGAACTCAATTTTCTGTAAAAGAGAGAATCATTTTTACAATACAAAATGTACCAATTTGACCCACTTGAATGAGGCCTTTAGTGAACATCTTTGTGTGCTTTTTGGTTTGAGAAAAAGGGTTTGGAAAATGAGCAAAGCTTGATTGAAAGGATAGCAGAGGATTTGAGAGCAGAAGTTGAAGAAGTAAAGAAGAAGAAAGAGTGTGGGTATGGTGCTTTGGGGATTTTCATGATTCTAGGAAAGAGTTTAAGGGTTCATGGATGCGTGCTTTTGGATGGGTAATGGAGAGGTGGGTATCATGGTCCTATGGAAGCGTGCTTTTAGATAGAAGAAGAAGAAAGAGGAAGAAGAACTGCTATTTCTGAAATGGGTTTTTGGTTTCTTCAACTAGGTTTGTCTCAAAATCTGACATTTCCGGGTGACAAATTCCCATACTCATGGTTGAACTTATTTTTTGTGTTGTGATCTGTGTCTCTCTCTCTCTCAAATCTTGTGTTGTGTTATGTGTTTGTTGTAATATGTGGACTCACTCACTCCTCATATCATATCAAGTTTGGATATACTTCTTTCAGTTCAGATGTTCTTGACTTTATCATAATTATTGATATGCTAAGATGTTCATATTGTATATACTCATGATTTTCAAGCAAATTAGTAGATCTACCTCATGTGGATGGGAATGTGTTTTGGGAGAAAGGAGTGATTGATCTATTTTGGGTTTTGTTTTTTATAAAAAATGTGTTAGAATAACGTCTGAAAGGGAGGTGGGTGACGGAGTAGTAACGGAGTGAAGCACAGGTGAGCAAAGTGTCAAAAATGAAACCACAGGTGGGTAAGTTAAATTCGAACTAAATCACAGGTGGGTAATCTGTAATTATCCCTAAAATCATTGTTTACACTAATTTTTGGTCATTTCATGTATGTGGGTCTAAACTCTAAAGTGTAGGTATGCCCTGTGGTTTTTCTATTCAATGAAAGTTTCCAATATTTAGGGGAAATATATATATATATATATATATATATATATGGTTTTGAATCTCAGAATTTGATGCAAATAAGGCTGCGTTTGGTTGAATGTAAAATATTTTCCGGGTGTAAAATAATTTCAGGTGAAAATATTTTCGGGAAAGGAAAATAATTTCTAGTGTTTGGTTGCAATTTTAAAATATATTGGAAAATAATTTCAAGCGTTTGGTAACATTCAAAAAATGCAAATTTTTCACATTTTCTCAGCTTCCAAACAAGTTTTATATCAAAAAATCCAACAACACCCACAGAAAAATCCACCACCACCCACACACCAGAACCACGCAACACAAAAACCACTAAAACACCACCACCCACACCACCGCAACAACAACAACAACAAAATCAAAGATCAAAAGCCACCAAAACACCACCACCAAAACACCAAAAAATCAGAGATCAAAAGCCATCAAAAGCCACCAAAACACCACCACCCACACCACCACAACAGCAACAAAAAAAAATCAGAGATCAAAGAGAGAAAGATTGAGAGATTGAGGGAAAGAGATCGGTAACGGCGATTCGAGCTTGGGCTTTGGGCAACGAGATCCGTAGTTCGATCTAGAGGCAGTAGCGATGACGGGGATAGGTCTGGGCTTGGGGAGGTGGTCTCACGGCTCAATCTCGCCGATGCGGTAGCAATCTCGCGGCTCGATCTCGCCAGCTCAAGCTTGTCAGTGCGTTTGGGCTTGGGGCGATGGTCTGAGCTCGACGGCGCGAGTTTGATCTCACTCTCTCTACTCTCTCTTCGCGGTTGTTCTCTCTCTCTCTCTCTCTCTCTCTCTTCGTTCTCTGTCTCTCTCTTTCTCTCTTCGTGCTCTCTCTCTGTTTTCAGTCAGGAAAATGAGCTTTGAAGGTAAAATAAGAACGAAATTGATTTTCCGTTTGTGAAGGGCTATTTTACGATCAAACTGTAAAATAATTTCAATTGACCAAATTTTCTATGCCTACCAAACACACAACATGGTGTAAAACAATTTCTTAAAATGTTTTTCAGCCAAAACAAACACAGCCTAAGTCTCATAAAGTTGCTACAAAAGCAGACCCCTGCATTGGGAGAAGATATAATGTTAACTACTCCACCTAGACATTATTACGGTATGCACTTGTTTTTTAAACTCAAATTGTAAGTTGAAGACACGATTTATGTTACGCACCCATTTTTTAAACTGAGATTGTGAGTTAATGATAAAATCGTGTTATCAACTCACAATTTCAATTCAAAAAATAACTGTGTAATTGTGTTTGTAAGATACTGTATGTAACAAATACTACCCTTCTTGCCTATGTTTGATTGTTGTATTTGATTTTTCATATGATAGTTTCCATCTGAATGTCTCTATCAATGAAATTCACCAATCACCATGGAAACAATTTCGATTAACATTAGTTTTGATATCGAGTAATGCCACAAAGCCAACCAAAATATATCCCTTCTTTTAAAATTTTCATCTATTTATGAAGCCTCAGAAGTAAATAAGTTTCCTGAGTAAAATAAATTATTACTTAAATAATACAATTTTTCTTGTTATTTTCCTTTTATTTGTTTATATTATCCTTTTAGCTTTGTGTATCTATTTTGTAATAACATTTTTATTTGAATATTACTTTGCGTGACTGTCCACGGTCTGTGGAATTATCAGTCTAATTAATCTACTACTTGTTCCTCCAAAAAAAAAAAAGTAATCTAGTTTTCCTCAATAAAATACCACCAAAGGGTGTCAAGAAATTGAAGTCACTCCAAAGAGGTCTACTTCAAGCATTTTTTTTTCCTCTAATTGTCAGAAATACTATAACTAGCAATGTTGTCCACAGCTTAAACCCCTGCCCCAAGATCCCAAGCACTTTGTGCTAGGGGAGGTACCAAATCACCTTAAGAAGTGTGGTTGTAAACATTTTGCTTTTAAACCAAGAGGGAACTAGTATTAAGCTAGAAAAGGAACTTGGAAGTTCCTTTTCATGCAATCATTAGCAATTGCAAAGTATATCAAAATCAAACGACTCAAAACTTTCGGGTTTCCCAAACAACCCTTGATGAATACAATTTATAGTTAGCCATTATAACAAAGTATTACATTTCACACTTTGCAAAAGACATATTTCAGATTAAACCGTGTGAGGGAAGAAATTCATGGAAACTTTAACATCATTGTATGGCATACGTATTGCCATTGATTGGGGAAAGAAAATTCTTCTGTTCGAAACTTCCCTATGTTTCTAAAGCAGTGGCGGCTCTAGGAATTTTGTCTAGGGTGTTCCTCCTATTCCACTCTGAAAAAATTTCGAGTCATTTTAGTTTATTTCAGGTGTTTCGGGACGTTTCGGTAAATACCGGCCGAAATTCAAGATTTGGCCGACATGAAGTTTGTGCTTAAAACCAAAACAAATTTCCATCCTGTACACCAAAAAACCTCGAAAGGAAAAAAATGAAAACAAATTAAATGAACAAAGGTACCTGTACAATAAACTATAAGTTCATTCGAAATATTAATAAAATTATTAATTATTGTTGTTTACTTGTTTCATAAATTTGTTTGCCTTTTATAAATTATAATTTGTTGTATTGTTGTTTCATTAATTATTAAATTATTAATTGTTATTTAGCCTAACATAATTTAATTTTTTTGTCTTTTATAATGTATTAATTAATTAAATTATTAATTATTGGTGTCTAGTTGCTTCATTAATTTTTTTTTTAACTAATTACTAGCAGCCTAATGCACCCATTGTGCGTTAGCACATAGTAGCACATACCTCATGTGTGCACACACCCCTGCCTTTACATGCCTTTATTTCTCCAATTCAAATATCCCACTCCTGACCCCACACCACACGACCCCATAGCCCCATCTACCCCACTCAACAGACAAGATTCACAAAAGAGGAGCAATCAAATAAATTCACAAATCACAATACATTAAAGACAAATTCACCAACACCAACTGACCAACATAGTGACACACCAACGGATAAAGTAAAAAAAAAAAGAGGAGGCAAATAAATTGAATAATTATAAAGATTTAAAAGAGAGAGAATCAATTCAAAAAGAAAGAGAGCTCTCTCTCTCAGAACAGAACAGTCCACACTCCATAGCAAAACCCAAAGATTAAGAGAGAAAAAGAGAGAGAAGTAAAAGGTAAAATACCTTAAGGGAGGGCTGAGGGGCGGCGCCGAGGGCCGCGGCAGCACATCGAGGCGTCGGAGGCGAGTAAGGATTCGACACCAAGTGTTGGCGTCGCAAGCTCTGATCCAATTGGACCGATCTCCGATCTTCAATGCCCAATCCAAGCTCTGTTGCTCGAGTTTTAGGCGAAGGCGCCGTCACCGCGTCACACCTATGTGCTTGATGATGAGGTTTTAGGCGGAGGCGTAAGGCGTTGCCGCATTGTT
This sequence comes from Castanopsis chinensis, assembly GCA_032878915.1. Taxonomy (NCBI): domain Eukaryota; kingdom Viridiplantae; phylum Streptophyta; class Magnoliopsida; order Fagales; family Fagaceae; genus Castanopsis; species Castanopsis chinensis. The sequence goes on along the minus strand of JAVQMG010000114.1, from coordinate 1,866,265 downwards.
GTTGATGAGGTTTTTTTTTTTTTTTTTTTCCTGGGAATACATTTGGGTTGGGCCTATTAGGTATTTGTTTAGGATTAATGTTGGGCTTTTTTTCTTTTTTGGCTTGCTCTGTTACAATTTTTTTTTTTCAGATTTTCTGTTACAATTTTTTTTTTTCAAATATTAGTTCAAAATTTGTTTGGCATAAAAATTTTAAGGGCGTTTCTGATTTTGTTGAGGGTGCTCCTATTTTTTTAAGGGTATACAAATAAAAAAATTTAAATTATTATATATAAAAAAAAAATTTCAAGTTAGGGTGTTCTTGGGAACACCCTGGACTCTGAGTGGCACCGCCATGTTCCAAAGGCAAAATGGATAATCATTACAGAACTTGGCTCAAAGTAGTGGAGAATAAAATTATTTACATCTTTACTTATATTTGAATCATAATTATATATTATTATTATAGTCAACAAGGACGGAGCTAGGACTTAGAGTTAAGGGGGGCAAAAGTATAGACAATTTTTTTTTTCTTGAAACTCCAAGTAAGCATTCATTTAGAAGAGAAATGCTATGTCTATAATATTTTTACTAGATTTTCACAACAAATCATAAGTGATAGGTTATTATTGGTTGTTATAAGTGGGAAAAAAATAATTTAAGTTGTAGATTCAAATTATAACCAATAACAACTTATCACATGTGATTTGTTGTGAAAATGTTATGAATGCAACACTTCTCAATTTAGAAAGTTAAGCCTTTAAAAAAAAAAAAAAAAACTTTTTTTTGGGTGTCTTGTGTATTGTCAAATGTGTGTGGGTGTTCACTTAGACTAGTTAGAATTGGCTTATGAATTTTTTATTTTCTTTTATTTTTTGTTTGTGTCTTGCGTGGTTTGTTTTGGGGTGTTGTTTGGGCTTAAGTTTGTTATTGGTAAATTTTGTTGTTGAGCTTGTTAAATTTATTTTAGATTTTAGATCAATAAAAATTTGTATAGCCTTTGAAAAGATCAATAAAATTGTTGAGAGGGCAAAATGCAAATTTATTGAAAAAAATTGCTAAAATTAATACATACATATATATATATATATATAATATACTAAAAAACATTTTGAAAAAATTTGGGGGGAGCAGTCCAACTATAGTTCCGTCACTGATAATCAAGCATGTGTAAACCACAAAAATAAGGAGCATTTTGTGATAAAAAGAAGAATTTTTTAATTAATAAATTTAGTTATGTTCCCTCTTTGTGTCCTTGATCTATTATATAGCCTAAATTGTTAAAAAAAAATCATAAATATGTATAAAAATCTGTGAGGCCTTGTCAAACATGATGGGGCAGTGCCCTATTATAGGTTATCCATATAATTAGTTTCACTATTACTATTTCGATATCTCATAATAGTAAGATGAAAAAAAAGTTACAATCTAAGTCTTTTTTTTTTTTAAACATCAGCTACAAGATAAGAGTTTTAGTTGACATGTCAATTATTCAACCAGAATGTATTTAACAGTTTATCTGCACAAACTGGTATCACACCCCTCCACAAATTTATGAATTAGGATTGTATATGTGAATTTAATTTGTTTGCTTACTGCATGATTAGGAAAGGCTAGAGATACAACACGAGCAGCTTCATCATCTATTCATCATTTCATCCCACTTTTGGTCCCCAAATTGTGTTAAGATGATTACTCCATTGGCAGTGTAGAAGTTTACAGGAACATCCAAGATTAGCACGACAAGATTTTGAACTCTCAAGTCTCAAGCATTCTTAAAGAGGGCTTAATTGAAAGATCTTCAATAACACTAGCACAAAAGATCCAAATTAAGAGTGTGGGAGTAAAACACCGTCTTATTCATTGTCCATTTGTCACTTACATTTGGGATTGGTATTACCTAAATTCGGGGCAGTGAGGCTTAAAAAAATTTAAAAAAAGTCCACGGCATTTTACCATAGTTTTGTGTTAGGGAAACATGATCCCAGTGATGCAATTTGAGATTTGCAATTAATTAATAGTGAGTGTACAACTAAAGAGTGTGTGTATTTTGTTGATAACAATATATGCCACACTTTTAAAAGAAAACAACGGGCTTTATTATTGTTTGTGAAACAGGACTTTGTAAGACAATGTGGAGACTCCATCTAACATTTGACAAATTATAGCACTTGCCTACATATGCTTGTGGCGAGGTAACATTAGCAAGATTTGTGAATTTTGGGTTTAAAACTTTTCAGTTGAGGGATTATGGTAAAAAATACTCAACGGGCTTTATAGCACATGAGTAGTATTGTGAACAGTTCACGGAAAGAAATAAGATAAAGGGAGAAAAAAATAGCACTAACACTCTATTTGTCTCATCGGAACATGTAATCTGGAAAATTACTCATTTTATGGAAATATTTTCAAAAAAATCATCCATTTTCATGTGTTTTGTTGTAACCTTGAAAATGAGCTAAAAAAACATTTGCGGTGTGAAATTTATTTGAGGTAATTTGTTGAGTATGTGACATTTTCGGTCGACTTGCATTTTTTGTAATACCAAACATAAGAGAACGCAAGATACATTTTCTATTGTAGCAAACACAGCAAAAGTCCAACAAACCTCAATACCCAAAACCCAAAACACTAATTACTTTACAGATCAACACTAACTTGTTTAAGTACTATAACTTGTTTGAGTACTATAAAGGCAAGATACATTTTCTATCGTAGCAAACGCAACATAAGGCCAACAAACCTCAATACCCAAAATTGTTATGTTGTTGGCAATTGTGTTGTCTCAATTTATAATGTTAATGTAACTACTGAACTAAAAAATATAAAACGTTGATTAAGTATATTCCTTATACTTTTTTACCTAGAAATGAGAATTTTTTTCTCCCTAATCGAAGAAAGATCGTGGGTATTGATGTGGCTCAACAGGAGCGCTGTAATAATAAATGTTACATTTTAGCTTTTAAATATAACTAGCCACAGACCCATGTGATGCGTGGGAATATAAATATTATGTAATGAGGTGTAATATATAAAAAACAACCATTACTTCAAGTACTGTCTATTTTTAAAAAAAATATTTCCACAAGTATTTTTTTTTCTTTTTATCTATACAATTTTTTTTTTATCTTTGATTTATATTTTTTTAAGGTGAACCATATTCTTCTAACTTATATTGTAGTGTATTATATTTGTTTAATATACAACTAAAGTTTATAAGTTTCAAATTTGTTATTCAAATTTCTCATTTCTTAAGGAATAAGAAAATTATCATAATAATCAAAACTCATTACAAAATTACAATGTTGTCTTAGCCAAAATTAAAATGAAACTAAAGGAATAAACAATAGGCTTTATAATAATCTATTACTCAAACAATTGGTAGGCATATTCAAATTCCTATTTAAAAAAAAAAAAAGGATTAACCCAAACTAAAATTCAACCTAGCCATAAAAGGGAAAAAGAAGACTTTCTAATGGGATATTAAAAAAAAAACACTCAATACCAAAACCCATGTTAAAAAAAAAAAAAAAAAAAAACCATCAACCTTAATTAGAGTTATAAGAAAAAACAAAAATTCACTAAAAGAGAGAGAGAGAGAGAGAGTACTCACAATTTTGTGTGAGAAAAATATGGATTGAATGGGAAAACGATATCAAATTTATATAAAATTAAATGAGTAGAAGAAGAGTCAAAATATAAAAAAGAGGAATGAAGTATAATGGTAAAGTAGTGTGGAGATAAAAGAAGCAAAAAGAAAAGAGAGAGGTTAGAAGTGTAACGGTAGGTGTGTGAACTAATAGGAAGAAAAATAGTTTTTTTTTTTTTTTTTGAAAGTAGGGGGAAGAAAAGTTTAAATAGAGAAAAAGAAAATATAAAACATAAATGAATGATGTAACTGCTAATGTGGCTCAACAAAATTGTAACAACAATAAATTCTACACTTCAGCTTTTAGTAATATATAGATAATATGGATAATGATCGGTGTGAGTTTCAATTAGCTCAACTGATAAAGCCTTTGATGGTTGGATAAAAGATTTGGAGTTCAATCATTGTTTATACCAAAAAATGATTGGTTCCTTGGTAATATTGGTAGAAACAATTATCTCTTCTATGTTTGCTTAGATGTTGCTGAGAGAATTAAAAATCTAGTGTGTTGGGCCACACTTACTTAGAGGAGTTTATACCCACTCGTTATGAGACTATTGGAATTATGAGTAAGTGATTAAAATTTACAACTTCTTAATAATTCAAACTTTTAAAGCACTTTTAAACACGGTTGTTTGCAACATGTCTATCGATAGGAAATAGATGGATCAATTGATAAAGGTGAATACTAATCTTAAGAACTTTGCCAATTCCTTAAGTGAAAGAACAAATATTACAGCGTCGCCCTTGCCCCAATTCAAAAGTAAATTAACATTATTTTGGAGTTAGTTGCATTATAAGAAGCTAAAGATATCATGTTCTCAATTCTAATTGAGTTGGTTAATAATTTGGCAGTGGATTTTGCATGATTGGAACGATGATGAATGTGTTCAACATACTGAAGAGGTGCAAAGAGGCTATTACAAACACAAGAAAGGGAAGATAATTATTATAGATGCGGTGATAAATGAGGAGGATGAACACGATAGTACCAGAGCAAAGCTCCTCTTTGATATACTGATTATATCTCATTCTAATGGGAAGGAGGTAAACAAAAAGGAATGGGAAATCTATTCTTTGAGGCTGGTTTTAACCACTACAAAATTTCATCATCATTTGGCATAAAGTCCCTCATTGAGGTTTATCCTTAACTGATAAACAAGTATTAATTATCTTATGGCAAGAATCCATGAAGGTCAAATAAAAATTAAGGGTAGATTATCAAAATGATCAGGAAAGATGTGAGAATAAAGGCTGGCGCTCAGAAAAAAATCAGCAACTCTGTCCTTTTGTATTACTCAATGGGAAATTTCATTTTCAGCTTTGATATAAATGTGAAAGAATCCATTGTCTTAAGATCGTGGGTGTTTCTTGGTTAATGTATTAAGTTTGCTTGTAAAAATCACAAATGGGGGAAGGGGGATTTAAATCTAGGTGTTGGGGTTTTTTGTGGTTGGAAACTTGGAATATGTGTAGCGTCTTAATAGGTCAGTGCTTGAACTTGGTTCTTGGTGTAGTACTCATGCCAATGAGTCATCTGTTGGCTGCTGCTGTTGTAATTTCTCTTAGCAAAATAATATAATGAGTAGTTGAAATTGGACAATAGAGAAAAATAACATAGATAGGAAGAGTTAATTCCCTTGTGGCAGAAAAGCGCTTAAAGCAATTATATTGAGTATGAGGTACATCAGACTGGCTAAACTAGTCTTAGCTAATCTAATGTTAAAAATATAGCCAAACACTCGCAAAAAGCTCATGCATCAAACAAAAACGATCATCTTAGAAGGTAATTATAACCTACACAACTGGTTCCAAAGCTCAGTGTCCTCACTCAAGGTTGTCAGTAGACCAATACTAGACCTGTCCACTTGGTTTCTACCAAATAAGCTAGAGAGTAAGAAACAGGACTTATAAGTATGTCAAAAGCACGCAAGTCATTTGGTGAAGGCATGCATAATTAAAGAGCAATGCTATTATTATTACAGGCTGATGAGAAAATTCAAGTGGTAGCACCCATTTCCATTCAAACTTGACATTATATATATACTACTAGACTCCTAAATGTCTGAAAAGAAGACGACAAGAGAGGAAAAACCAATAAAAGAAAAGAAAAACCTAACTGATAAATTTTAGTGGAAAAGGATTTGTCACTTTTTAATGATTGAATGGAGACATGTGACAAAGGCATAAATTAGTCCATAAAGGTGTAAAGATTAGTAGATAACTTACTCATTTTTTGATACAATAATGTCATAAGATTTGGCTAGTAGTAGAGTCCAAAAATGTTTAGAAGACTATGAAACAAGAGTAGCCAAGGCCCCAACATCTGTAGTGACTCTCTTATGAACAGCATATATAACTACTAGCATTCTCCAAATTTTATGTACTTGAGGTCTTCAATCAGCACAGAAAGTTTCCAGGGAACCTTCTTTCTCAAAAGAGGTCCTCCACTCTAGAAATTATCGAAACAAGTCTGCAAAAGCCAAGCTGTATAGTCAGGCATCTGATCTAGCTGCATGCCATTTGGTTGCATATGGAAGAACAACAGCCTGCGAGTGCATGACTTGGTTACATAACCAAAACCACCCTCCATCCCTGCTAGTGTCCCTCAATAGTCAGCCACACCTATAGCCCTCCACAACTGGACTCTTGCCTTGGTACTTTCCTGTAGTTACTCTGATCTGCTTGTTGTACATTGGAGACTTCTGCATACCTGCAAAACAAAGCATTAGCACTTCTTAAGCAGACTGTTTTGTACCCTTAAACATCAATCTAGAGAACATCAAATATTCCTTTTTTTTTTTAATTTTGGATCCTCCATCGATTGAGCTAACCACTGCTTCAAAGAGCAAGGAAAAATGAATTCAGTTCTAAGGCTCAAATCTAATCCAAGTAATACAGCCTGAAGAAGAGTGCACTCTAGGAATAAATGATCCTACTTTTCCCATTCTTTATTGCATAAGACGCACTTGCTATCACTCACAACGTTTCATTTCATATTCTGTTTTAACAAGTAAGTCCTCATGCCAAAACTTCCACACAAAAATTATTAACTTCAAAGGAAGCTTCAATCCCCACAAATATCTCTAAGAGCTATGACCCCCCATTGAGAATCCATTACTTGAGTTCCCCCTACTTTCAATAATAGCTTCATTTTGGCCTTATATCGACCATGTGTTACATTGAGCCATTGAGGCCATCTCAGATTATCCATAGCTCCTCACCTTGAGATTAGGGTGGATAAAAAATTGAGCATCCACTTCAGGAGAGGATCGCTCCCTAATCTAGTCCTGTTTCCAAGTCAAAGTGTAGAGATAACTTTACCTATTAAAAGATGCAGATTTGACTTCCCTAGGGGACTCCCAAAATATTATATAAAAAATTTAAAATTTTCAAAAATGAATGACAATGATTATCAAAATTTCACTTCATTCCATTGTGAAATTTAATACGTTTAGCTAAAATAACAAACCCAATGGGAAGAATGTGAGATAACTTAAATTCAAGATGTAATACAACAACGAGGGCAAGTAGAACAGGAGGGCTTACCAGTCTAAGCAGATTACCTTCCTCATTTTTCAACCTTGTCTACACAGTTGCTTGCCTTCCCTAGTCTGAGCACTGTTAAGGAAAATTTGCCTCCATTGTTAGATAATCAAGTTTGATGTATGGTCATGTTTCTACTGTCTACTTTTTTCCTTTAATTCTAATTCTAGTTGAGTCTCTTTAACAAGGTCTAACTTAATTAAGTTAGAGATAGGTCATTTGGTTTGTTTCAGCTTTTGCCTGGTAACAATATGAAATGGGTATGGACAACTTTCAGTCAATAATTTGATTCAGAGCAAAAGTTTTAAAAAGGTGGAAAAACTGTCAAGTACATTAAGGGGAAAAAGCACAAAAGTCTTATGGTAAACACTTACATCATTAAACAGCTGCTTCATAATAAAAGAGTTTTAAATCATTAATCTTATATATACATAACCTAGAAACAAAAGTCAGATAAAAGGATATTACTTTTAAGTGGGATTGAAATAAGGTCTCACCAATGCTTCTGTCGAAGCATTATCGAGGACAGTGATGTGAATGATAATTTTCTTACATTGCAGAATAAAAGCAGCACATGGCTAAGGCCATTTAGTTCTACTTGCTATTCCACGTTCAATTATGATAGATCACGAAACCATCACAGCATGTCTAACAATCTAGCAATATATTTACATAAAGGTACAACCTTAGGTTCCTAATATGATAGCTTAAGCAAATTACCAAAAACATAACTTATGCTGATGCAGATCCCTTTTTCAGTTGACCTATGGATCAGTCAATTATGAAAAATGCTGACGTTATTGAATATATCATGAACTCAGTTGAATGATTTGGTCAATAAGTGAATTTTGCATATCCACATTAATTCCTCATAAAAAGTAAGTTATAATCAAACTCTTGATGTATGAAATTTTGAACATTCACTAACTGTGACTTGATTGTAGAGTTTGTTGCATTATGAGAATTACAATACAATGTCCTCAAACATGCTAATACAAATCATTTTAATAACTTCCATGATTATTTTTACATTGTAATAATGAAAATTTCAGAGCAAAAAAAAAAAAATATATATATATATATATATATACAAGAATAGAAAAATCAGCCGGTCTCTTTATTGGAAAAAGAGCATTTTCTTTCGTTAAAGTTTACTTAGTACACAATCATAATAAACCTTCAACGAGGAAGCTTGATGGATGCTACATCTAGCTAGACTAATCATTTTAGTTGTGATTTATACATGAGTTCACATATATAATCTATAATGACATAACAATTAATTCCGATTATTATATTTACAGTGGCATGGATATATTGTTTTTGCATTTTGAAAAATTTTTAAATAATGAACTATATATAGGCAACAAAAGTTCAGATTTTACCTTGTAATCTATTAGAGCAAGTGAAAATCAAAAGCATACAATGAACTGCACTTGTCTTCCTGTCTCTTGGTGATGATAGTTGCTCCTCATGAACAAGGTCGATAATCCAACATCAAGGGGGCAACCAACACAAAAAACTGAGCCAACAATACCATAATCATTGTTTATTTGATAGCACTATGTTTTAAAATATTTGTATTTGCATTAAATGAGTACCTTCAAGAAAAAAAGATAGTACAGCAACTGACAAAACTAAAGATTAATAAAAAAGACAATGACATTCTGGTAATCAAGAGAAAATATAGTAATTACTTTTGATTCATTGACTTACATAGTATTTGAACCCTTCAATCACTAAACTCCTCAGCACATTCCTACTCACTTGACTCTGGACAATCAGAGTTACCATGGGTTTTAAATTCTGGGAGCCTTTCAATCCTTTTTGGGTTTGGCATATCATTAGAGCTTCCTTCTCCACTAGGTCCAGCCCCATCATAATCGTCACGAGTTCGCTTTGCTGTGTTACCATCTCCTACCACCATCGAATCGTTAGAATTATGATGGAGAACACCCAAGTCCTCATAAGGAATGATGTTGGTGTTGCTACTCTGGGACATAGTTTGGTTTAGATCTTCTATGTCTTTCTTGTATACCATACGGAACCCGCATTTCTTCACCTTCATGATTTGATCGGTTTTAATTTTAATGCCAATCTGACTGAATTCATTTGCTTTACATTCCTTCAGTAGTATTATGTCCTCTGACTCCTTGTAGTATTGATTAAGCAAATAAAGTAGCCAAACATGATCTGATGAACCAACATCTAGTGCAGCTCCTGGAGTAGCTTTCAATATATTTCCATTCACTATCAACTGAACGGACAGTGGACAGGGGATCTTGATTTGATGTGAAGGAGAACAAAATACAACGAAAACAGCAATCCCCATCCACTCATTAGTAAACAAATGAGAAGAAGGTTCTTTTATATTCACTTCAGCCCCCGTACTTTGATGCCTAAACCACTTCGGAATTACACTTCCAGGAAAAACCATGTCATATCTCCAATTGTAATCAGGAACGTCAAATCTACCATGTAGAGAAATTCCCTAAAACATACAAAGCAGGTTGTTTATAACACAAAGAGAGAGAGAGAGAGAGAGAGAGAGAGAGAGAGAGACCTGAAGTTGTTTTTTTATCATTGTAAAAAACAAGTCAATGAAACCTTGATTGTCAACCAGTTTACTGCACTCTGAAAGAAAAAGCTCCATCTCACATAAAGAATTAGGTTTTAGTAGATCTGGTACCGTTTCTAGTGAGACACAACCTTCTCCCCAAACATATACAATACTTAATGGAAGCTTTGGCAATGATCGAAGACTCTTGCAATTATCCAAATCCATTGTTCTCAACTTACATAGTCGGCTGATGCTGTCAGGAAGGCAAACAAAACTATTTCCCTTTAGATCGATTTTTTCTAAAGAGAATAAGCAGCCAATATCATCTGGGATTGCCCTAAGATTGCAGTCACTTAGATTCAAGTTAGTCAAAGAACACAACCCTGATAAAGAGGACAATCCCATGGGATTTGGACTTTTTGGCCTTGAATGAAAAGGGAGGAGATCATACCAAGATCTAGATTTACATCCACGGAAGGATAGCATAAGATTTTTTAAGAGACCATTGGAAGAAGGCACCTCTTTTATAGCAGTTCTACTCACATCTAACTCTTCTACACTTTCAGCGTTCCCCAGTATCTCAGGCAGTCCCTCAAGTTTTGAGCATCCAGAAATATTCATTTCTTTAAGCAACTTCAAATTAAAAAGGGTGCTTGGTAGACACGTGAGACTTTTGCAATCTTTTATATTCAACAAAGCAAGGCTGGTCAAATGCCCAATTGATGTGGGTAGTTTAGTAATAGCAATTCCATCCAAGTAAAGCTTCAACACACGCAACATGTTTTCCCCAAATTCTGGAATCGTTTTAATTTTTGAGCACCCAGAAAGAATAAGAGTCTCAAGAGACTCCATTTCAAATTTGGTTGGAAGACTTCTGAGGTTTCTACAGCCTTTTATACAAAGATGAATTAACTTTTTATGAACTCCAATAGATGGGTGCACCCTAAGTAAATTTAAACAATCTTCAAGGACCAATTTCTCAAGAATTGGGACTTTGTTAAAGTCAGGGGTTTCAATAAGTTTTTGAAACTTGATCAATTGGAGGGATTTCACTCTCTCAAAAGTCTGTTAAAAGCCCCAAAAAGAAACATAAAGCAATTAGCATTTATAAAACCTTACCATTGAAAGCAAAATAAAAATAAAATTGTTTTAAGGGTGGCTATATTACCTTTAGATGGAGACTTGATGGCAAATGTTTTGAAGGGTACCCACTCCAAATAAGAACTCTTAAGCTATCTGGTAGATGTTTAGGATCATGTAAAAGGTGAATGTTATCAATTATAAGCAATTTAAGATTTAGCATCTTTGAAAAGGATTCAGGATTCCAATTTGCCTCTTTCAATTCAAGCCACTTTAAGGCCATGCCTTGAATTGCTTCCGTTCCCTAATAATCATGAGCAAAAGGGATTACTTAATTGCAAAATGTATGATTGCCAATGCTACTATAAGTTGAACTAGTTTGAATAATATGATAGAATATATGCAAAAACTTTCTAAATAACCACTTACCGTATTGTTTTTTAGTACATTATTAATGTCCTCAAATGACCATAGCATGCTACGCTTTCCAGGATCTTCACGGCATTCTTCACGAACTATTTCTTGGCACATTTCTTGTAGTAAATCATGCATACACACTTTCGAGTCATTCATTTTTATGAGAGATTTATCAACAAGAACCTGTAATCCGACATTAGGGTAAAGGCCAAGATAATGTAGTGTTTCTACTACACTATTTTTTTCCTCGTGATTAAAAAAACATGCAATATATAGAAATATTTTTTGCTCTGTTTCTTGTAGTCCATCATAACCTATTTTAAGCTTTTGAAGAATTGCACTTTCAGGAAATTCTTTAAGCCTTTCTAATGTACCTTTCCATATATCGACACCTCTTTTGAACAAAAAGGAACCCAAAGTTTCAATAGCTAAAGGAAGTCCTTTAGCATAATGCACAACATCTTTGGACAACTTTAGAAAATCTTTGGGAGGATGATCTGTTTTAAAAGCTTTCAAACTCAAAAGATGAAGAGCTTCACCATCATCCAATCCCTCAACATCATATATGTCATCTGCTAATTGTAGTAAATGCTTATCCCTTGTTGTTATGATTATTCTACTACCTGAACCAAACCAAATATGATTCCCAACTAAATTGTCTAATTGCTCTAATTGATTTACATCATCAAGAATGAGAAGAATTCTTTTATGACGTAACCTATTCTTGATTACGAAAACTCCATCATCAACATCGTGTATACTCATATTTTCATTCAAAAGTTTAAGAATAAGTAGTTGTTGGAGTGGAACTAAACCACTTTTTTCAGATTTTTCCCTAACATTGGATAGAAAACAACAACTTTCAAACTTCTCGGAAACCATGCGAAAAACAACTCTAGCAAGAGTTGTTTTGCCAATTCCACCCATCCCCCAAAGCCCTATAATGCGAACATCATTTGACCCTATAGACAAAAGTGACACCAATTTCTCTCCTCGAGAAATTATTCCAACTTTGCCTTCGTTACATTCAGAGAATGCTTTACTCAATTTATGCCATATGTCTTCCACAATGTTTTGAATGATTTTTGACTCAGGCCTGCAATGGAGAGAGAACTTTATGTGGTGAGTTTAAACCACCAATAAATATGCCACACAAAAGAAAATAAGTAGAAATCCAGTGTTCTATTCTTTCAATTGGATAAAAAAAATTAAAAAATTAATTGGCTAAAGGAAAAATTGAAAGAATCATGAAGATGTATGTAGGTTTGCTTAAGCCTCCAAACAAGATTAAAGATAAGAAGAGTTGAATATTTAAAGAAAGAAATATGTGAAATGGGATTACCTATTCATTAAATGCCACCCTTTAAGATTGGCCACTTCTGTCAAAGCAGTTTTCCACATTTCAACCTTCTCCATATCTTCCTTAAATCTTTCTTCATGTGCAACAAAAGCTATTTCAAAAGTTTTTAATTGTTTTCGTACATCAGATGGATCCACATCATAAAAAACTGGCAAAACTGTCATTCCCTTCTCTTTCATGCAACCAACGATCTTTCCAAGCTCATCCAAGCACCATGTAGAAGATGCATAGTTTTTTGAGAGAATGACCAGTGCAATCCTCGAATCTTCAATTGCTTTAAAGAGCTCTAATGAAATAGACTTTCCCGTCTCAAGTTTTTCCTCATCTCTAAAGGTAATAATGCCCTTCTTTTTCAAAGCATCATATAGATGATCTGTAAAAGTATTTCGAGTTTCCTCACCTCTAAAACTAAGAAAAACATCGTATTTCCAATTTGGTGTTGAGGAAGAAAATGATGAGGAGGAAGCCATTTGAAATATATTGCCAAATCTTGAACTACAATAAAGATTATAAAAAGCAAAAATAAAAAATCAAGTCTTCAACTAAAAAATCAACCCTTCTCTATAAGTAACTTCCTCATTTTAATTTATACCAAACAAAAAAAAATGTTGTTTCTTACTACAAAACAACGCTCCATGATACTTTTACCCTTACTAAGACTGACTTCTTAATTACATTTACTCTTGACTTTGCTTTTTTGGTTTCTTTAGGCGTGGTACATGGATGAACCTAATTAGTGCTATAGCCATATGCATGCGATTTACTCCTCCATTAAGAAAAGATAAGAGAAGCAAGAGTAAGTTCCTGGTAACTAATTAGTGCTATGTGCTATATTTACTCTCTTTACTTTTACTACAACTACTATACGAACATTTTCATTAATAAATATTGTCAATATTAGGCTTTGAAATAAAAATGAAGATATTTCTTTCCAAAAGGCTATTGACTTTCTACATTGAAAGGAAAATTCTTGAAAAATCAATCATAGAATATTTCATTATTTAAAAGAACATCAAATTTAATTTAGAAAGCAAATAAGTTGTATTTTTTTTAATTAAAGTCTTGTTAATATTGATTGTCTATTAATTCTATTTTTCATAGTTTATTTAGTCTTCATTTAACTTTTTTTTTTTTTTTTTTTGGGCTTATGCCTTGGCCCCCATAAACTAGATTTCTGGTTTCATCCGTAGTATTAAACAAAAATTTAATTAATTTATTTGACGATCACTACAAGAGGAGAAATTCAGATATAAAACAATAAGAAAACACACAGAAAAACCTGATAAACAAATTTTATGTTCCACCCCTTTCCCTCTAGTTTCTCATCATTCAAATTAAATATAAATTTAATATATAAAGAAAAACAGAGAATTCTGAATTCAGACAAAGAAAACATTTGCATAAGAGAAGAGAGAGAACCTTAAGGGTGTGAATCACGTTGTCAAGGTCGACGAAATGAAAAGGCTTAAACGATCGGTCGCAAAAAAATAACTTTGTGTGTGCTCAGTTTGAGAAAAGAGAAAATACTAGAGATCAGAGACAGTCAATTCTGACAGAGAGTGTATGATAATATGATACAGAGAAGCTGTGGAAAGTAAGGGCGACTAACTTTAAATGACGTGTGGACCAGGTTCTGTTCATAATAGTGAGTTAGGAAAGTTGTTGGAAGTTTCCTCATTGACTCTTTAGTCCACAAACGAATTTTCTCTTCCATATTTGAGAAATGATCAAATACTCTTAATATATTTTATTACGTTTTTCATGATTTTTATAACTTAATAATAAGTTTTTTATGGGAAAAAAAATATTTTCTCCCTTCATGTTTTGGTTTTGGGTAATTCACAATTTTCTCTTATCTTTGAAATCATTAAATCAATCAATTTTCTGTCCTATGTTAGAAAATGAACAAATATTCTTAATATGTTACTTTATTTGTTAAATTAATAGTATTTCTTTTTTTTGGTGAAAAAATTAATAGTATTTCTTTATTCGTGGAATATTCCTTTTTGCTAAGTCTAAAATATCACAGTTAATAGCAAAGTACCAACCAAAAACCGTGTAAAATAAAACTAGTTGATCGTGATTCTAACTCAACCCAGATAAATTTAGCCGGGGTAAATTAAACCTCTGCCAAATAAAAACAATTACGCTACTTAGAGCATCCCCATTCATTTTTTCTAATTCTATCCTATTTTATCATTCAAAATACTACTTTATCAATTATACAATACAATTTTACTTTTCTTCCGCATTCAAACTTCTATTTTCTTATTCTACTCATTAAAATAATATTTCTACGTAATAAAATAATATATTTTCCAACATTATTTATTCTTTCTTTCTCTCTCTTTCTTTCTTTCTTTCTGCTCAAAATCCACAATCACCACCGCAGCAGCAGCAGCACCACCACCAACCCATAAATTACCGGCAGCACCAAAAAAAAAAAAAAAAAAAAAAAAACCCGTACCATCAAACCCTCTCCGATCATCAACACCACAAAAAAAAAAAAAAAAAACAAAAACAAAACAAAACAAAACACAGCAACCCACAATCCACCGTCAACACCCAAAAAAAAAAAAAAAACCCCAGACCAGAAAACCCTCTCCAATCATCAACACCACAAAAAAATCACCAAAATAAACACAGCAACCCACAATCCATCGTCAACACCAAAAAAAAACCCAGACCATCAAACCCTCTCCGATCATCCACACCACCAAAAAAAAAACACAGCAACCCACGGTCAATCCGCGCCACTGCACCACCAGCCCACGATCATCCACGCCACTGCACCACCAGTCCGCCGAGACGCCGATCCAAACCCAGCCCGCCGCGATCGCCCACATTTTGTTGACCCACACGGAGACGCCAATCCAAACCTAGCCCACCGATCGACGCCGATCCAACCTCCAACCTTCAAAATCCGAAACCTAGCACCGGTGCAAGCTTCGAACGAGAGAGATGTGAGAGAGGGAGTGAGGAAGGAGGAGCTGCTGTGAGAGAGAGAGAGATGAGAGAACGTGGAGAGAGAAAACAGTGTATAAAATATTAATATTTTTTTTTGCCATTAAGCTATAGTGCGGTTCTACATTTAGAACCGCACTGTAGCTTAATTGTATATTTTTTTACCATCCTCGTTTTTTACAACATTCAATGGAGGGAGTATTTGGGCCTAAATGGATTTTTTATGCTAAAATTTGGAATATGGCCCTTTTGATGCTGATGCTCTTATAGTAAACAGTAAACTAAACCTACACTCCTACAGTATCCGTTGTTCAATTTGACTCGATAACCATATGACCGGCAAGCTATCAACAACATTACTTATAGCTACCACCATGAGTGTAGGCCTGCACATTGCTTGCTATCTACCACATCTTTGTATTTCTAAGAAAAAACGAATTAATAACAACTAAGTTTTAGTCCCAAATTTTTAAGGTTGGCTATGGATCCTTGATAGTGGATTTGGTACATTTTGGCCATTTTGATTTACAACAAAGACAAATACAAAGTAAAAAAAAAAAAAAACAAAACAAAAACAAAAACAAAACCAACCACCTAAAGCTTTGGCCATTTTTGCTAGAACCAACTGGTATGCAATAATCTGTTTTTAAGATTACCCAACCTAGACTCTTGTTGTAACTTCTAGTATGCATTGAGATACCAATCTGCAATCTGCATTTTGCTTGTTAGTTGAGAGAATTCTTAATTTTTTTTAAAAACAGAATTGATTTATATCATAGATTGTTAATGTTTTTGTCAAAGGATGATTTGGGAATAATGTGTGCTCTATATAGATTTCCACGTTTTAGTAGTGCAACTTTATAGTACGAGATGTTCCACTTTTGGAAGTGCCTCATCAAACAATCATTAACAATTGCAAAGTATATCAAAAGGCTCAAACTTTCGCGATTGCCAAACAACCCTTTATGGATACAACTTATGATTAGCCTTTATTACATTTCACTCCATGCCAATGCTAATAACTCATAAGTCATAAGTACTCAGTGCTTATTCACAATTCAGACTGGAATGGCTGGTTGTTGTTGAGTAATGCAATGTAGGTTTCCACCCCCCAAAACAATCTCTCTCGCACCTTCAATTCGTACCACCTGAGACACCAAATATAAAAAGGTTTGTTCAGTACCAACATTCAACAAAAATAATCATCAATTCAATTTAAAAGGCCATACATATATTATTATCTCACCACTAGGATATTAGACATGGAGATGATGAAGAATACAATGTAATATTCAACAAAATGGCAGAATGGGATAGACTGTGAGCTCTCTCAAACATTTATAAGGAGATCCATGACACCGACCACAATTTAGTTGGGATTAAGGCCTAGTTGAGTTGTACCACTTCTAGGATTTCAGTTAAGGAAAGGAAAACCACAAGCATTTTACTTTTATTAATATTTCATTTTGAACAGTGATTGCTAATCTATGAATGCTCCACTATTATTTTGTAGTACAACTGCAAGGACCCATTTTTTAACTTGATCATTGGAAGTAATCTCTACTAGCATCAGAAACAATACCGCACATGGTAATGTGATATTTGTAGTCATTCTAGAGGAGACGATCACATGCTTGTCAGATTTTTCATATCTTATATATTCCTAAATATCACCACCATCATGATCAGCAACAAGCCTCCCAATTTTGTCGTTGAGAGTGGTACATGACCACTAACCATTTAGGCTGCAGAAAGCATTGGTGTATAGTTTAATGTCCTGACATGATTATAGGTTATAAACATCACAAAATAAGGAATTATACCTAAAAGTGGACTTTAAAGTTTAAACAATTTCAAATTTCAGACTATCGTACTTAATTTTTTCAAATTCCATCCTGTAAATCATAAAAGTATAAAAACATCTTCAGTTCCTTATAAAATCTTCTTGTTTCTATAAATTTTCACTTGATGTAACTCGTGTAGCTGTTGCTACAGGATAAATTCTAAAACCTCTTGAAACAAAGCTCCTGGATGCAGTTCTAACAGAAGAATTTATTATATTTGAGGTATTTGTTATTGTGCTTAGGCAACGCTCTCTCACCTTTGTGTGAGAAAAAAACTATTCCAATCTTTTCTTACTTCTTAAATACATTTACTCTTGACTTTGCTTTCTTAGTTTCTTTAGGCGTGGAACATGGGATGAACCTAATAGTGCTATAGGAGAGTAATTTATTCCTCTCCATTAAGAAAAGAAAAGAGAAGAAACATTAAGTTCCTGTTAACAAGTACTCAAAAAGTTTTTGTCTACACTTTTATTTTGCTTTTTTTATCAACTTTTTGACTTGCTTTAGAGGAAACTTTGCTTTTTGGAGATGAGTAATTTAGTGGAAATTTGATGAGAGTTAAAAAGAAGAGTAAGTTATTTGTGTTGCTTTTTGACAAACTATAAAGTTATTCTATTCATATTGCTTTTTTTCTATCTATTCATATGTGACTGACACGCACAAATGCGTGTGGAATCTGTGAACCTTATGACTAATAAAAGCAGTGTGTAAATTGTAAAGCGGCTGGGGAAGGGGTGTATCCACCAACTTCTTTGATTGTATCTTTATATTTACTTTCTTTTTTCTAATACAAATCTAAAACACGAACAAATTCTAGGAATTCCTGAGATTGACTCTTAAGTCCACTGATCCACTCGTTGCCGTTGGGACCGAATAATTGAGCCTTTTTGTTTTATTTCCTCGCACCTACACCACTCCTATAAATATGAAAATTATAATAATTTTATTACGCGATTTTTAAAAATTTATCGTAAAGTGTTTTATGGGGAAGAAATACATTTCTCCCTTCCATGTTTTGGGTAATTCACAACTTCTCCTTACCTTTGAAATCAATCAATTTTCTGTTTTAAATTGGGAAATGAGAAAATATTGTCAATCTGTTACTTTATTAATTAAATTTATACTCTTTTTTTATTTGTGAAATATTCCGTTAATAGCAAAATACCAAAGTGCCCCCCTAACCCAACCGTGCAAAATAAAACTACATAATCTTAACCCAAACCAATTAAATTTAGCTTGGGTAAATTAAACCCCTGCCAAATAAAAGCAATTACACTACCTATGGTGAATAGTAAACTAAACCTACACTGTCTACAGTATCCTTCATTCAATTTGACTCAATAACAATATGATTGGTAAGCCATCAACGGCATCACCTATAGTCACCACCGTGAGTGTAGGCATGCATGTTACTTGTTGTTTGCCACATCTTCTTATCTCTAAAGAAGATCGAAATAACCAAAAAAAAACCTTAGTCCAAAATTTTTTAGGCTAGCCATGAGATGTAGAAGTATCAAGAAGCTCTACTTCTAGAAAACAAGAAGCAAAACACGTTTGCTTCAAAAAATAACCCCAAATCCACAAGAATCCTTAAATCCACAAGGATTAATCCACCAGAAAATAGATTGACAAAAATTCTGAATTTTATTAATTGAATAATAATTATAAAAAAAAACGTTTACAGACAAAAAAATATATTCTAAAATAACTCCTAATTAATATCTAACCATAGTAAGAACTAACTTTGACCTTAAAAGCATTAAAAGCACTTAAAAACATGAAAATAAATACTATAATCCTAAAATAACGAAAATTACATAAAAATATCAAATATAAGGAATTACATAAATTAATTTCAAGATTTTTTCCTACATGACTAAGGATCCTTGATAGTAGATTTAGTACCAAAAAGTGCAATGGAACCCATAAATAACATAAAAAAGAAGTTAAAAACTCAAATAAGCTGAAACTCATAAGCTCATTCCAAACTAACTCTAAGTATTTGCCATTTTTGCTAGAACCTCCAAAAAAAAAAATTATGATTCGAATTTGTTAATTCATTTCAAAATGAGGATTAAATGCAAATTATGTAAAGGTTACGTTAACAGGTACTCTTAGGACAATTATTAATAAACTATTTTAGAAAAATTTTGTCACCAATTTATGAGAAATATAAAAAAGGTCATAAAATTAATTATTTTTTTATTTTTCTTTAAAAAATTTAAAAAATAATTTCTAAACTGACATCAGTTAACATTTTCCATAAATATACTTTCTTTTAAAAAATGGTTTGGTTTTGAGAGAGAGAGAGAGAGAGAGAGAGACTAAGGGAGAGAGTTTTTTTTTTTTTTTAATTATTATACAAGATAGAATTTCTACTATAGCCTAATCTAAGTGTATATATATGTGAAGCTCCCTCTTGGAGACTTGAACTCTGACCTTTATCCCCCACACCTCACAAATACTTATACTTATGAAATGACCGCCACACCAAAGATGCGTGGTAGAAAGAGAGAGTTCTTGTTACTTGCTTGAAATTGTGTATCTTTAATTACCCCCTATTCATCATTTCTTGATTACTTGCTATAGGTTGTTTAAATTAGCTAGGTGTACTACGCTGTTATTTGATAATAGGAAAAAAGGCCAGATGAGAGTTGGAATAAGTGCCAATAATTTAGCTAAAGAACAGCTAGCAAATTAAATCGATGCAACGATAAATGGTTTCGTGGAAGCCAGCTATAAAGTTATTTTTATTACTTTTTATTTTTTTGAAGTATATTTTTATTACTTTTTTGACAAACTATAAAATGTTCTATACGTATTGCTTTCTTTCTATCAATTCATGTGTGACCGACACTCATAAATGTGTAAAGCAGCCGAAGAAAGGTACGTGCACCAACTTCTTCTGTTTTTTTAGGAACCATCCACCAAGTTCTTTGATTGTATCTTATACTTTTCTTTTTTCCACTGCAACAAGAAGTTCTGGGTTTCCTAATGGATTTTAAGGGTGTGTTTAAGATTTACTTATTTTGTTAAAATTAAAAAAAATTTACTAAAAGTATTATAGATAAGGGTGTCTATGGGTCGGGTTTGTGCCCGGTCCGGACCCGACCCGAAAATTTCGGGTGGTAGAAAATCACAACCGAAACCGACCCGTTTTGGATGGTCGGATCATCGGGTTCGGGTCCGTCGGTTTTGGGTTAGTTGTCGGTCGGTTTCGGGTTTTGAAGCCGGTGCTGATATTTCGTCGCCGGTGCCGATATTTCGCCGGATCGATCAAGATCTGGCCGATATTTGGCCGAATCCGTCGAATCTGAACTAGATCTCGACGGATCTGGTGGATTTCATGTTGCTCGTTGTCGGAAAATCAAAAATAACATGTGATCTGGTGGATTGCAGCGGATTTCAAGAGGCTCTTTGTCAGAAAACCTATGGATCTCGCCGGATTTTGTTGAGTTTATGGTCGGGTCGGGTGGCTCAGGTTTTTGGGGAGGAAACCCACCAGTCGACCCGAAGGGATCGGGTTCTGTGGGTGGCCACCCGCCGGCGACTGTCGGGTTGATCGGTTCGGGTGGTGGCCGGTCGATTTCGGGCGGGTCCGACTGGTTGAACGGGTTGCCGGGTTCTGTGGACACCCCTAATTATAGATAAAAGTAAATGTCAGTTGAAATAGTATAATAAAATCATGAATAGTACTAAAAAATATAATGAGACCTATAAATAGTAGCAAAAATAAATTAAATAGTAAAATAATTTAGTTTTTTTAAATGGGTGCCAAACACACACTTTAGTCCACTCATTGGCGTTGGGACTGAATAAATGATTTTTTTTTTCCTCGCACTTACTCCTCTCCTAAAAATATCAAGATTATAATAACTTTACTACGCTTTTTATGAGTTTTAAAAAAAAAAAAAAAAAATTGATTCTTAAAAAAAAACTTTAATAAAGTGTTGTATGGGGGAAAAATACATTTTCCCTTTTATGCTTTAAGTGGTTCATTATTTTTTCTTTTTTTTTAAACTAATTAATTTTTTGTTCTATATTTGAGAAATGAGCAAATACTCTCAATCTATTACCTTATTAGTTAAATTAATAGTACTTTTTGATTGGTGGAATATTCCTTTCTACTAAGTCTAAAATATCTCAATTAATAAATGAAAAATACCGAAATGCCCCATTAACCCAACCGAGTACAATAAAACTAAGTAATCTTATCCCAACCTAGTTAAATTTACCCTGGATAAATTAAATTCCTACTAAATAAACACAATTACACTACCTATGGTAAATAATAAACTAAGCCTACACTAGATATAATATCCATCATTCAATTTGACTCGATAACCATATGACCGGTATGCCATCAACGGCATCACCTATAACCACCATCGTCAGTGTAAGTGCGTACGCTACTTACTATCTGCCACATCTTCATATCTCTTAGGAAAAACAAATTAACAACAACAAAGCTTTAATCCTATATTTTTGAGGTTGACTATGGATCATCGACAATGGATTTAGTGAATTTTTCCATTTTGATTTTTTTTTTAAATAAAGACAATAAAAAACAAAACGTGCCACCTAAGTTTTTGCCATTTTTGCTAAAGTCAACTGCTAATTTGAATTTGTTAATTCATTTCAAAGCCAAGATTCAGTGCATGCTATGTAAAGATCATGTTAATGGGTACCATTAGGACAAATTTTTTTTTATACAAGATAGAATTTCTATTCTAGCCTAATCTAAGTGTATATGTGTGTGAAGCTCCATTCTGGAGACTTGAATCCTGGCTCTTATCCCCCACATCCTCCAAAGCATTTATATTTATGGAGTGACCGCCGCACCAAGGATAAGCGGTGGTACCCTTAGGACAATTATTAATAAATCATTTTAAGAAAGTTTTGTTACCACTTTTATGGGAATGTAATGCTACAAACGCAAATTATTTTACAACATTTTTACAAATTGTTAATGTAGAAAATTCTTACTAGTTCTAATATGGGTCCATCACTAACATCACATCTTTACTTACAATAACTATTTAAAAATTACTAAAGTCACATCAGCAGTTTGTAAAAATATTATAAAATAATTTGTGTCTGTAGCATTACTTAAAAATTAATTATTTTTTATTTTTTTATAAAAAAAATTCTAAAAATATTTCGTAAACTAACATCCATTAACTTTTTTTTTCATAAATATATTTTCTTTTTAAAAAATGGTTTGCTTAGGTCATAAAATTCTACTTGAAAATAATAGTGAGAGATACTGAGGCCACGTTTTAAGAAATCAAACTGTTGACCAAATTAAACTCTTTTAATGCTAAAAACAAAAAACTCTTTTTATAATGCTTATGCGATAGAATGCATTTTAAAAAGTTCACTAAAGGCACAAGTTGAACGGTAAAGAAAATATCTCGCCATAATAACTTCTAGTATGCAATAATTATGTTAAGAACTCAATTCTATTCATATTGCTTTCTTTCTGTCTAGTCCGAATCTAGATACCAGTGCATGTGTGACACACACAAATGCCTTATGGAATCTGTAAACCTTATGACTAATACATACACCAAAATAATAAGCTGTGTGGGGTTCTATTCATGTTAGAGAGTTCAGGAAAGTTTCAGGAAGTTTCCAGATTGACTCTTAGTCCACTCGGAACAAAATTAACAAGCTTTCTTTAATTTCCTTGCACTTACTCCACTCCTAATAATAACAAAATTATAATAATTTTATTACACTTTTCATGATTTTTATAACTTTAATGTGTGTGTGTGTGGGGGGGGGGGGGGGGGGGGGGGGTGGTTTGTTGGAGGGGATACTTTCCCCTTCTATGTTTTGAGTTTGGAAAATAACTAAATACTTTCAATCTATTACTTTATCATTTACATTAACCATATCCTTGATCGTTCAAATATTCTTTTGTGCTAAGTCTAAAATACCCCAATCAATAGCAAAATACCGAAATGCACTTCTAACCCAACCGAATAAAATAAAACTAAGCAATCTCAACTCAGTCCGGTTAAATTTACTCAAGATAAATTAAACCCCAGCCAAATAAAAACAATTACACTATTTATGGAAAACACTAAATAAACCTAGGGCTGACAAATAGTATATGCGTGTCGGGTTCTATTGTGTTGACTCATGAATATTTGACTATATGGTTCAACACTAACTTAGGACATTTATTAAACTGGTCAAAATTCATCAACCCTAACGCGACTTGTTTATTAGACGATTCAGCCTTGTCAACCCGTTTATGAGATTTTATTATAGGGGAAAAAATACAAATTTTATTAACCCAATTGATTTGAATTATGGAAAACCCAAAAAAAAAAATTAAAACATAAAATTCAGAACTAAAAAATAATTACATCACAAATAATTATTCAAAATTAAAACATATCTCAATATTATAAAATAATCAATCACAATATATCAAACAAAATAAACCACAACAACTATTAAGTTTATATGCCTAGAGTTTTGAATGGTATATCGGCAAAATGATATTTAGTTAAATGGGTCAAAAGTTCCATGGGTTAAACACAAACACAACATTTTTTATTAAACGAGTCAATAGTGTCAACTTGAATATGACATGAACCCGTTAATCCTCTACCCATATCCTACTAACTTTGTGTCGTGTTGTATCGTGTCGTATTCGCAGATCATGTTAGATTTTGTCACCCCTAACTAAACCTACACTACCTATAATATCCACGTTCAATTTAACTCAATAATCATATAACCGATAAGCCATCAACGACATCACCTATAGCCACCACCGTGAGTACAGGTATGCACATTGCTTACTCTTTACCACATCTTCGTATCTCCAAAAAATAAAAATAAAAATAAAAAAATAACAACAAAGTCTCAATCCCAAATTTTTAAGTTTGGCTATTGATCTTTTTTTAAAGAGAGTTTTAACCTATGACATTCATTCCTAATAATAGCTCTTTATCATCAAATTTGGCTATGGACCCTTGATAGTAGATTTAGTGCATCACTTTGATTTTTTTTTACTTAAATAAAAACAACAAAGACAAATACAAAGTAAAAAAAAAAAAAAAACAAAGGGAAGTAATGAACCAACCAAAGTTTTGGCCATTTTTGCTAGAACCAACTGGTATGCAATAATCTGTTTTTTAATTTACGCAGCCTTGACTCTTGTTGTAATAACTTCTCTAGCATGCATTGAGATACCAATCTGCAATCTGCATTTTGCTTGTTACTTGAGAGAATTCTTAAATTTTTTAAAATAGATTTGATTTATATCATAGATTGTTAATGTTTTTGTCAAAGGATGATTTGGTAATAATGCGTGCTCTATATTGATTTCCACGTTTTAGTAGTGCAACTTTATAGTATGAGATGTTCAATTTTTGGAAGTGCCTCATCAAGCAATCATTAACAATTGCAAAGTACATCAAAAGACTCAAACTTTCGGGTTTGCCGAACAACCCTTTATGATTAGCCTTTATTACATTTCACTCTATGCAAATGACAGATTTTCTATTAACCCACGCGAGGGAAGGAATTCCTGCAAACTTTGTCATCATCGTATAGCATACTTAATCAACATGAACAAGAAAATTGCAGATTGGTATCTCAATGCAGAATAATCCCCAAACACCACAAAGCAAATGAAAGTTACATAAATAAATGTGTTTATCGTTTAGCAGTGTAATACAAACACTAATAAATCCATGCCAATGCTCATAACTCATAAGTAATCAGTGCTGATTCACAATTCAGGCTGGAATGGCTGGTTGTTGTTGAGTAATGCAATGTATGTTTCCACCCCCCAAAACAATCTCTCTCGCACCTTCAATTCGTACCACCTGAGACACCAAATATGAAAAGGTTTGTTCAGTACCAACATTCAACAAAAATAATCATCAATTCAATTTAAAAGGCCATACATATATTATTATATCACCACTAGGATATTAGACATGGAGATGATGAAGATTACAATGTAATATTCAACAAATTGGCAGAATGGGATAAACTGTGAGCTCTCTCAAACACTTAAAAAGGAGATCCATGACACCGACCACAATTTAGCTGGGATTAAGGCCTAGTTGAGTTGTACCACTTCTAGGATTTCAGTTAAGGAAAGGAAAACCACAAGCATTTTACTTTTGTTAATATTTCCTTTTGAACAGTGATTGCTAACCTATGAATGCTCCACTATTATTTTGTAGTACAACTGCATTGTAAGAGACATATTGTGCTTGAATATGCCCCCAAACCAATAACGACACCTCCCTTTCCGAACGGCCAGTGCAAGGACCCCATTTTTTAAATTGATCATTGCAAGTTATCTCCACTAGCATCAGAAACAATACTGCACATAGTAATATGAATATATGACATTCATAGTCATTCTACAGGAGACAGTCACATGCTTGTCAGGTTTTTCATATCTCATATATTCCTAAATATCAACACCATCATGATCAGTACCAAGCCTCACACTTTTGTCCTTGAGAGTGGGTACATGACCACTAACCATTTAGGCTACAGAAAGCATTGGTGTATGGTTATATATTTAAGGCTTACATTATAGGGATTAGTCTTTGAATCAGATTAATGTCCTCACATGAATATAGGTTATAAACATCACAAAATAAGTCATTACACCTAAATCCTAAATGGTAAAAAGTTTAAACAAATTCAAATTTCAGACTAACGTACTTAGTTTTAGAGAATTTCATTCCGAAGGTATTATATCCTGTTAATCTTAAAAGTTGAAAAACATCTCCAGTTCCTTATAAAATCTTCTTGTTTCCATAAATGTTCACATTATGTAACTTGTGTAGCTGTTGCTACAGGATAAACTATGAGAGGCTGCATCCCTATTAAGATTGATCGGTCTCACTTATTTTCACTCATGTCCTTAATCTATTAAATACCCTAAATTGTTACAGAAATTCACAGAAATGTATAAAAATGGGTGTTGCCTGATCAAACATGATGGGGCCTGGCTTATTATAGTTTATCCCTATAATTATTTTGACTATTATTATTCAAAAATCTCATAAAAGTAAAATAAAACGAGTTAGAATCTAAATCAATTTTTGAAAAACATCATTTACAAGATAAGAGTTTTAGTTAACACGTCAATGAGTCAATTAGAATATATTTAACAATTTATCTGCACAACCTGCTATCACACCTCTCTATGAATTTATGAATAGAGATTGTATATGTAAATTGAACTGCTTACTTCATAATCTGGAAAGGCTAGAGATACAACACAAAAAGCTTCATCATCCCACTTTTGGTCCCCAAATTGTGGTAAGATGATTGCTCCATTGGCAGTGTAGAAGTTCACGTATGAAGCAGCAAGTCTTGTACCCGGAAGTCTTGGTTTGGCCTCACCATCCTGTTGCAGGAACATTCAAGATCAGGGAGAACAGGGAACTACAAGATATTGAACTCTCAGGCATTCTTTAAGGAGGCTTAATCAAAAGAACTACAATGACAGTAGGACAAAAAAAGATATATGCATCAAATCTCCAGACCAGAAGCCGCAGTGGACCATCTTCCAGTAAGTTACTTCTCTTGAATAATGCATATGTGAGAGTGGAGTAAAACAACATTCATTCATCGTCCAGTTGTCACTTAAATCTGGGATTGGTATTCAGCTAAATTCAGGGCAGTGAAGCTAAAAGGAAAAGTCCGTGACATATTTTACTACAGTTTTGTGCTAGTGAAAAGTGGTCCTTGGAATGCAATTTGAATTCCTGTTACTGGTGCGTGGACAACTAAAAAGTGTGTGTATGTTGTTGATGACAATGCCACACTTTTAAAAGATAACTGGCCATTGTTACAGATAAACAATGCCACACAACAGGCCCCCAGCATCATGGACTAATTTCTTTCTTTGAATTTTGTTTTCAATCACAACAAAGTGACAAACAAAGAAGATCCTCGAAAATCTAGGCTAGAAAAGGAACTTTTTTTTATAGGTAATACAAATCACTTGCCCATAAGGAATTGAACCTGTGACCCAGCTTCAATCATTAGTTGAGGGAGCAGGAGATGCCATTTGGTCAAAGACCATTGCAAAGAAAAGGGAAGAATCTTCTCATATATGTACCACTTTCCTTATTAAATATGTATGTCACTTTGCTTCCTTTTAAAACAATTGGAAGGAAAGTCATAGGCACATTGCTTTAAATACAATATCTATTCTGTGATAGCTAAGAAGCTGATTCAAATCATCAGCCTTTTTGCCTTCTTCTTAAGAACACTGCATTCAGTTCATTTAATGAGATCTAATTCAAATTACAACTCCTTCCCTAGAAAAGTATTATTAAGGGTGAGGTTGTGGGTTCACTAGCAGCATATGTAACTCAATAATTAAATAAATATTTTTTTTTACTTCAATTTTTAGCCTTTTCAAACTTTTTTACCTAAAAGCTTCCTTAACAAAGAAAAGAAACATCGTTTTTTAAACATTTTTAGCTTTTACTTTTTTAATAAATACAATATCTTATCTGAGATAGCTAAGAAACTGATTCAAATCATCAGCCTTTTCACCTTCTTCTTAAGAACACTGCATTCAGTTCATTTAGTGAGCTCTAAATCAAATGACACCTCCTTCCCTAGAAAAGTATTGCAAAGGGTGGGTTGTGGGTTCACTAGGTGCGTATGTAACTCAACAATTAAGAAAATAAAAATGAAAAAAAAAAAAAAAACTTCAATTTTTTCGTCTTTTCAAACTTTTTTACCTAAAAAGAAAAGAGACAACTTCTTTTAAATATATTTAGCATGTATCTTTTATAAAGGTAATCTTATATATTAACAATGGTGGATCTTCTTAACTAGTAAAGAATTCTACTGGTAAACAACAAGAAAGATGAGCAAATAAAAGAATGAACCTCAACCATTTAAGTATCAAATAAAAGAACCATGGGAATGCCAATTTCAGATTTTAAGTTACCCATCACCCCCCACACCCCCCCCCCCCCCAAAAACAAAAAAAGAGGGAAGATTCTGGGCCTGTTAAATATTTACCTGAACTACTCCAGCAGCCTCTTCATCCGTCATATAAAGTGGCCCTGGTACATGTAGTTTAATTACTTGTAATTTCCTACCAATGGCATCAGTAGCATTGGAAAGAACAGAAAAAGCTTTTGCAGATCTTTCATACTGAGGATCCTTTTCATCATTGGTCCAGGACAACAGAACCACACCAGGCTTTACAAAACAGCACATGTTGTCGATATGACCATTAGTATCGTCATCACCTGTTTAACATTATGTAAATTACATTTCAAGAAACATAGAAAAGGTGACCAAATCCTATCTGTGTTTGAATATTTGCTGCAGGTGCAAACATATTTCTAGAAAGGTGGGCTTGAATGAGAAAATTAACAAAGGAATTTGCTGGATAGAAAAAACCTTTTCAAGAATTCTCAAACTAGAAAACTATGTTTTTTTGGATAAGAGGGTGGAGTTTTAAATCCATGGAGAGATATCAGGAGCCGAAATCCTCTTTCTGATTCCACCAGCATACGTGTTTAAACGGTACCCCTCCATGTAAGTAAGTAGCTAGGCTCACCTTACTAACCTCATCACTATCACCACCACCATCTCACCATCACTATTGAAACAAATACATAGGAGGGTACACCATATCCTCCCAAGAGGTTAAATATAAAGCTTAAGAGAGCAATAAAATCCAAAAAGTGAATGACAATGGATGCCGCGTAAAGCAT
This sequence comes from Castanopsis chinensis, assembly GCA_032878915.1. Taxonomy (NCBI): domain Eukaryota; kingdom Viridiplantae; phylum Streptophyta; class Magnoliopsida; order Fagales; family Fagaceae; genus Castanopsis; species Castanopsis chinensis. The sequence goes on along the minus strand of JAVQMG010000114.1, from coordinate 1,837,125 downwards.
GCACCCAATATTGCAGAAGACACACAATCTTGTACACATGATAATAAGATAAAAGGCCATGTAGAGGGGCTTGGACATTTTTTCCATTCTCATTTGTCAGATTAAGCTAGTGATGATGGAAATATGAAATACTTGGTAGCTAGCTTTCTTGGGATTGCTTGCTAGCTGACTATGACGAGCAGCAAGGGAGGGTCAGATAGTACTGCTTTTCAGATGCAAATAGGTGCCCCTTTGGCTGTTCATCTTATTCCCTTACTGATTGCCTCTAGAGGCGGATTATAAAATAAAATAAAAATAACTCTTTCATGACACTCGCCCATCCTAAAAAGCCTTGTCCAAGGCTCCTTTCCTACAAAGCCTTGGCAAGTAGTCTCCTACCAAAAAACTCTCAATCAAGCCCTCACATCCCTAATAGGTTAAAACCTTCAAACAGAGAACAAGCATTAAGAGCATTTTTTTTGTGAAAGATCTTTTGTTTGATTGGAGGAATTGGTTGGGAAAAAGTTCATCGAACATTTAGACTTTATTTCCACTTTGTTTGATGTGGATTCCTTGGTGAGAACAGTAAAGGAGAATGCTTGAGGATATGGAGAGTACAAGGGACCAGTTTCTAGCTCATTTTGTTGGGACTTTGTTTGATTGGTCTAAAGCTTGGGAACTAACGAACAGAGATTCTATTCCTATGTTAATTGAGTCTCTATCTCATTGTATATAATTTTTTTGTGTTTGTTTGTAATTCTTTGGGCTATTTTATGCCATTTTGCATGAAGTAGCCTTTTTTAATAAAATTTTCTTACTCATCAAAAAAAAAAAGAGAACATGCATCAAGAGCAAAGAAGTTCGACAATACAAAAAGAAACTTAAGCTATATAATTAAGTCACATAATATTGCATACCATATAATCCAAGAGGCAACCAGATAACATTCCTGACTCCAAGATATGCCTTAAGTTCATTCTCTATTTGCTCCTTATTCAAATGCGGGTTGCGGTTTTTATTCAAAAGGCACTCCTCTGTAGTAAGGCAAGTCCCTGAAATTCAAAAAAAAATGCAGAATTAATACAAAATGAGACCATTTAATTGGCAGAGAGAACATGTATTCAGTAAGTTGATGAAAAGTTTTGCAAGAGGGGAGGGGAAAATAGCACTGGATCAGAAATTTTACTACACGAAGTGCACAGTGAATCATTCCTTGATACTTAAATCAATAATACAGTCTTTGCTAACCTTTCTGGAGAAAAGAGTTCAAGAAAGAACGAGTGTCGAAAATAAAATCAACATGCAAGCCCTTGAACAATATTAATATAATGAAAAATTATCCCAATAAATTTAAAATTTAAATCTTCTATTCTACAACTTGGATTGTAAGTACTTCTCCTTTTTGAGTCATGTTTTAAAATTACCACCCAATGGGTTTAAAATCACGACATCACCCTTCAACTTACTACAAAGGGAGGAGATGCAATTTTAGCTAGAGATGATTGACTCATTTTAAAATAATCTCTGGCTTAAAATTAGCAAGAGGTGTCTGCTTTAACCCAGCAAATTATACATATGTGGGATCGTAAATGCATGTAACAAACTGAAATCAACTGCATCTTTCACCCATGCTTCAAATGTGATCCCTTAATTTCCAAAGAATGTGTAACTCCTTTTATATTGCATGCTCATTCTAGAATCAGAAAACTTCATATCTTAGGAGTTTCACACTTAACAATGGGTTCTTTCAAAATTGAATATGTTAAAAGAATTAGAGGAAGAAGGGTGCCAAGCAATGAATGGTAAAATCAAAAAAGGTTGGAAGACAAAAAAATTCTCTGGTTCAGTAAACTACTATATATTTTTTATATAGGTAAAGTAAACAGGCCAAAACTAATATGGATTAAAAAATGGAAGAAAAAAGTTCTGAAAGACTGACTAGTTTGGAAGTCTGGTCGCCCTTCCTGAACCAACTTGAACCTGAACTACGATTCAGATTCTCACAATAATCACAAATGGATAAGGATGCACCATCTCAAAAATTAAAGATAGATTCAGGTGAGAATGCTTCTAAAGCAAACTAATTTCTAGAAAACAATTATCAAGTAAAAGAAAGTAATCTCTGCAGTTACAGATTTTTTTAATGAATAGGCAGCAGTGCCGTAAGTTCCTAGATGGTGTAAAAAAAAACTCAATCATGTCAGAAGCTTTAGACATTAATTTTGCTTCTGTTTTGTGAATAAGTTACACGTAACTAGCTATTTACCAAAAATGAGTCCAGTATCTAACCTTCTAAACCTAAGTAGGTCATCTTGAAGTTGCAATAGCCATCAGCATAATCAGTAACTCTATTAATCAAGTGAGAATTATATCACTTTTAATTGATAAAGCTCTAATGAAATCCACATAGCATAAAAGAAACTAAGTCCCTCAGTTACAAATTTTCTATTTGGTTGGTAGAATTGGTTGGGAAAGCATTCGTCACACAGTCAGAATTTAGCTCCATTGTGTTTGATAAGGTATATTTGGACGGAGTGTAATCATCGGACTTTTGAGGACTTGGACAAATCTGATGACCAATTGCTTGCTTCATTTAGCAGTTCTCTTTTGGTCTAGGGCTTAGGGACTCACATCTAGTGATTCTCTCCCTTTGTTCCTTAGTTCTCTTCTTCTTTGTAATTAATTTCATTCTTCGTTTTCTTTTTCTTTTTGTTTCTGTAACCTCAGCTTGGTTTGTGTCTTTTTGCAGAAAGCAACTTTTAGAATATACATCTTTCTTAATTATCAAAAAAAGAGTCACACCATTTCAGTGCGTTGGTACATTTACATTAGGCGACATGTCCAAAAACATTTCTAAGAGTTTAATACCCTCATCCTTATTATATAAAATAAAATATGCATGTATATATAATCCATATGGCAATGTCCTCTTAAGTAAAACAGTACAACGAGGCAACTTGCCAACTACTTGGTCAACATGGACAATACGGCGTCAATTTATTAGCATTTCAAAGCCATTTGTTTTATAATTATCTCAAAAGAAGCACAAGAAGTACTCTGAAAATACAACGCAATCAGTACATAAATTGTTACCTTCTCCATCAACATGGATGCTTCCGCCTTCAAGAATAAGAGACTGTGGAAACCTAGGAAGCCTCTCAGTCACCAAAATCTAACAGAAAAGGATAAGAATGTTAGTAACTATATATAGAAATTGTCCTGGGAAAACTACAGGAAGACATCACATAAATTTTTTTTTTTTAAGAAGGCTGTGATCTATTGAGCTACAGTAACCTTCCTAGCGACAAGGAGGTCAAGACTCCAATCTTGGTAGCAACCATCATCAACACCTAGAAATTTTAAGAGTAACTTTAGTTAGGGAAGGCACCCAGCACACAAGATCATAGACATCATAAAAAATTGACTAATACAGCTAGAGTTACTAACTTGGGGGTTTGATGTCCATTTTTGTAAAAAAGACAAAAAACAAAGTGCAGCAGATAATTTCCTTTTAAGATTACCAAAGAAACACTCATGAACAAGCTTATCATTAGCTCAAATTTGATCCCAGATTAAGTTCCTTAAATTTCTGATGTAGATCAGCCATTTTCTTTTTTTACCTTTTTACAAAAGAGGATCATCAAATTACTCTGGTGTTGCATACAGTATGTTAACAAACCATTACCCATTCTATGAACTTAACAGAAAATTAAATTTCTGAGATTATCATACCCATGAAGCATGATAAACTAGCAAAATGTTGAACCCTTTTTCTTTTTCTTTTCTTTTTTTTTTTTAAATTAAGATATGAAAGCAAACACTATATTTATGATCGATATGAGATTTGACCATTCTAAAACTTACCTCCCCAACTGTTAAAATTCCAATCAATGCCAGCAACCTTATGCTCTGACGCACCAGAACTTGATGCACTCTTCCTTACAACAAACTATTATAATAAAAACACAAAACACCATTTCCAGGGTCAAATTAAATATCAAACTGACGATAATGCTACTCTACATGTCAAAATGAGTAAAAGAGGAAAGCTCACAGTAGGTCCAGTATCACGAAACCATGCGTCATTTATACTCATCTCAATCACCCTTATACTTTCTGGTAGCTGACTTCGTGCATTGGTCCACTAAGCATGTAATAATGTCACATTCCAAACTTGGTTTAGAACATTATCAAAACAAATTATGAGACTAAATCTTCATCTCTTATAAATTTGACCAACCTGAGCAGCACTTGCGCAGACAGTTACTGGCTCAAACCTTGAGATTGCAGATGCTACCTTGGCATATACACATTGGGCATGCACCGCATTGTCTCTCCAGTTATCTGGGCGTTCCTGTTACTCGAAATGAAGCTTGACCATCATAATAGATTATGTATGAAAGATAGAATGCTACGGTACAATCTATGATTTTGCACATAGAATCAGGAGATATAAAGCTTAGATAGATATATATATATATATATATATATAGTTTAGCGCTCAGAGAGGATTAGGGAAGATTAATTGTGAGACTAGCCAGGAATACATGCAGTGTAACGAAACACATGTAACACAGCTGTAATAACCAACAATGATTACTAAAATGGAAATTATTAGGGATATCTAAGTGTTCTAAGTGTTGAGAGTAGTATAGCTTTTTGAAATAAAAATTTCAAATGAGAAGAGGAAAGTGGGAGGGAGTAATTCAGCGCTTTGAGATTTATATATCACTTAGCAATTTTGAGAAAGTAAAACTTATCAATGAGAAGTCACAAAGAAAAGCTTTAAGGCCCCATTTCCAGATTTGTGGGTTTTAGCATAGTGCTATTACAAGTATACCACTTCAAAGCTGGATTTTGGAGGTCAGAAAGTCTTTCAGCTAATGGTCTTTGAACCATATAGCATCTTGTCTTCTACAAAATAAGGCGTGAAGGGTGAAGTCACTGGTTCAATCCCATAGTACATGAGTTTTCATCTTGTATTTACATATCAAAAAGGGTTCTTGAGAATTGTATTTCTGTAGTGCAGATTTCAATAATTACAACTGGAAGTGCTGTTCAATCTGTTGGAAAAACATGGGCGGATTTAGGGGTGGCTTTATATATTCATCATGTAAAAGGAACTGGAACAAAGTTGTGATATCTTTGTTTATGGAAGGTATCAAATTCATTTAAATTAATTTGAAACGTATTCTAATCCGCTTGGCAAAGCCAACAAGCTCCAAATTTTAGTTTCTTTAAGAAACACAAAAAAAAGGAGGGGGCCTTTTGATTTTTTGTGATGCTACAAAAGCATAAGGTCACTTAGTCTCATCAAATGTAGACGTAATCTCTTAATATCACCAAATGTACACAAAGCCTACAGTTTCCCAGAAACGTCAATTGTTCAAAATACCACATCCCAAGCACATATTATGACTCATAGGGTGCATGTGTAACTTACAAAGGCACATAAGATTTGTTATTGGTAAGTTACAGACACCCTGGGGATATTAAACCCACAACCTTACCCTCTACTCCTTAGACAAGGAAGTACCATTTGAGACAGAATTCATTGGCACATTGCAAGCACATAATGTAACAAAGTGATTTTTAATCTTCAATTCATAAATATTTATAGAACACATACCTCCACATAATCCAAGTAGAAGACCAATTCATTAATTAACATTAGACAAAAGAATAATGATCGAACACAAGAATGGCATTCCAATAAAATCTCAATTCTAAAACACACTATCACTACACATCCAAAATTGTCACAAACGTTATTGAGGCACCACTAATACATCTGCTTTACCATTAAGATGGATTATGTATCTGCAAAGAACAATTTTTTTTTTAATTATTATTAAGAAAAAGTCAGTAAATTTTCATGACCCATCAACCTGAATAACATAATAATGTCATGTAAACTTGGAAAAATGAATATATATGTACTTACAGGCCAACCCATCCAACACTGTGAATGGGGTTCCCACTCAGCAGGCATGTAGAATCCATGGCTAGCAGGAGGTCCTTCTAAATCCATCTAATTGAGTGTGAATTGGCTAAACTAAAAAGATAAACAGGATTAGATAGAGAGTGAAAAGTGTGTGTCTGACTGACAGTGTGAGAATTGGCTTTAAATTGAAAAAAAAGTAGGCAAGAGATGAAACGGTTGGACAGAATGAGAAGGTTAGGAACTTTGAAGTCTGAACCCTGACTTTACGCTTTGGCAAAGTTATAGGATTCCAGAGATAAGTTATAGGATTCCAGAGATAGATAAACTAAGGGAAATGATATTACCTTAATATTTTTACAACAAATTTTAAATAGTAGACTAATATTAGTTGTTATTATTAGGGTAAAAAAAGAATCTTAGTATTAGGTTTAAATTTGAACCAATAACAACTAACTACCTATAATTTATTGTGAAAATATTATAAAATTATTGTAGACGTAGCAATCCACTAAATGGAGTCGTGGAGTCCAATATGTGACTCTGTACCTCTATTTTGGAATGTATACATGTGTCTTCCTATGTTAGTTTTTATATAGGTAAATCCCAGAAATCTCACTTGAGGTTTGAGGGAATATCAAATACGTCCAAAAATTGTTGAAAATGATCAATTTACTCCTTAAAAACAGACGGCATGTAACGCCGTTTGACCCATATATTAAATCAAATTTTCTTCTCTTCTTCACACCAGAAAATCTCTCTCCTTCATGCCCAGAAAATCTCTCTCTTCTTCACACCAAAAAAACATCTCTCACTCTCAAGGTCAAAGCCAAAATTTCAGACTCGGACCAACAACTCCTCCACCAAAATGGTTTCAAAGCCGGTTTAACCACAAATCTCAAGCCATACTCCGCCGTTAAAAGCTTTGTGGTTGGGTTATGAATCATGATGAATTGTAGATGGCGATTGCTGGGTCACGATGAGGGGAGACGGTGGTTGCAAGGTCAGTCTGGTGGAGCTGCCGTTGTGGGTATGGGTTTTTTTTTTTTTTTTATTATTTGGGTTTTGTTTGGGTCTGAGTGTGAATCATGTGATGATTGGTTGGAACGGTTTGGGCTTGAGGAAGATTGGTGAGTAGTGATGGGTGGTGCCGTGGTGGACAGTGGTTGGGTCACACGATGCTCAACGATGGGTTTTTTTTTTTTTTTTGTTGGTGTTTTTTTGGATCTGTTTGAGGTTTGATGTAAACGGATCTATTTGAGGTTAGATGTTGGATGGTTGATTGGTTGAGTTGATCTATGTTTGATTGCCTTGTGTGATACTGGATCTAATTGGGTTGATCTTGGTTTGATGGAGGAAGGATTTTTGTTTTTGGAATGTAATGTAAATTTTTATTTTTTCTAATGAGAATGTATGATTTTGATTTGAAAAAGGGTATTGGTTTAGTGATTTTTTTCTGTAATCTTTCTCAAAATACATGTTTTGTGTATATCTTTTGGACTAGATTAAGCTTCAGAGAGAGGGTTTAAGTTATGGCGCGAAGAAGAAAGTGAACAAACAGAGAGCATGGAAAAAAAAAATTTTGTTTGGAGAGGGAGAGCAAACGGCAGTACACGCCATCTGTTTTTAAGGAGCTTTGTTTGGTATTTCTTCAAACCTCGGAGAAGGTTTGTGGAATTTACCCTTATATATATATTTTTTTTGGGTGCATTTGCTAGTTTTTGTATCATGTTGACATGTTTTGGTTCTATTCTTTTCTTTCTGACATTCTACCTCGTGTTTCTCAACCCAAAAAAAAAAAAGAAGACATACTTTTAATCTTGTTTTGGTTCTATTTGTTTGTTTATGACATTCTACCTCTGTCAATTTTTTTTTCTTTTTGATTTTCACGGAGTGTCCAACAATATGTTATGTGCTCTATGAGTTCTTCACAAATTGACGAGATTCGGGAAAGATTGGAGAGTTAAAGATTTAATTAAAATTCATATGTAAATTATTATTTTTATTAATTTACTTAAAAATAAATAATAAAAATAGATTAATATTTTACTTTTAAGTTATATAATGAATGCATATTGTGTGAGACTAAGGTATCATAAAATACATACATATATGTGTATAATTGAATGGAAGATAGTAAAAATACTTAAAAAAATATAAAATGATTTTCAATAATATACTAAACTTTAAGGCTCAATTAATCATATGTATTTAAATAGATTAACCTTGAATTTAATAATTAAAAACTATCTAAAACAACAATTGAAATTATATTTAAGTGAAAACCTCAATTCAGTAACTAAGAATAGTCTAAACATTTAAATTTTTGAAGTAGAGAGACTCACATGAGAATTTAATTTTTGTTCTTGAAAGCATGAGAGAAGACACTAAAACTTGAAGTTTAAGTCCCCTGAGCATAAACTCATAAAACTTATAATTTTATTAAAAAAATAATATCTAAATGAATTACAATTATATAATCAAAAGTAAAAAATCACACTACATGTTTGTGTATATGCATGAAAAAAAAAAAAAAAAAAAAAACTGAATGCAACATTTATTGTAGAAAAATTGTGTAGTCTTACTCTTGTCTAGCTAATTCTTATTATAATCCCTTTGTTTTGTGGGGAGAGAGAGAAAAACGCTTTTTTTGAAAAAACAAAACAAAAAAAAAAGAGTTTTTTACAAATATTTTTTACTTTATCCAAAAACAATTTTGGTAAATCGGTAGGAACAAATAACTTACGATCTTTTGTTTTTTATGGAATATAAATAAAGATTAGATGAATTAGATAAATAACTTGAGAATGATTAGATTACACTATGTTGCTGCTTTAAAAAAAAATTATAATACATATTGCTATTTTTTTATAATAGGATTAGATGGATTAGACAAAGAATTTGAGAAGGATTAGATTACGGTACTTTTTTTTTATATATATAGTACACGTTGCTTTTTTTTTTAATACACATTTATATATAAATGTTTCTTTTACGTGTGATATAGTAATTAAATAAGGATTAGATGGATGAAGAATGTGAAATGTAATTAAATTAAGATATTTATCAACTTAGAAATTATAGGAGAAGAAAAAATATTTTTTTAAATTTTAAAAAAAAAAATCTGCAATATGGTGCAGCCACTTGGTGCAACCACCCTTAGATGGATTACATGAAGAATTTGAGAAGGGTTAGACTACACAATGTTGCTTTTTTTTTTTTTTTTTAATACACTTTGCTGTTTTTTTCCCTATAATACATGTTGCTACATTTTCTTTATATATATATATATATATAAATGTCTTCTTTTACATGTAGTATAGTAATTAAATAAGGATTTGATGGATCAGATGTAGAATTTGAATTGTAACTAAATTAAGATATTTATCAACTAAAAAATTATAGGAGAAAAAAAAAATTTATAATACACGTTGCTGTTTTTTATTTATATAAACACTTTGTTACCTTTTTTTATATATAAATGTTTTCTTTTACGTGTAGTATAGTAATTAAATAAGGATTAGATGAAGAATTTGAATTGTAATTAAATTAAGATATTTATCAACTTAGAAATTATAAGAAAATAAAAATTATATATTTTTTATAAATCTAAAAAAATTTCTACAATATGGTGTAGCCACTTAGCGCAACCACAGCTTTTAAGCTCAACTTTTATTATATAGTATATTAGTCGCTAATTCGTGCTATGTACGGGAACTTACCTATTTATGAGGTAAATTAAAATAATTTTATAAAATCTTAAATTGATTAAGAAACCACACCATTACATGATTTGTTCTTGTATAATTTCAATTTGTGTTACAAATTGATGAGCGTGCAATGGCTTATAAAAATTTTTTCAAACAATTTCAGATACTGAAAAAAAAAAATTCAAAAATTCAGATATTAAAACTTCTGAAAGACAAAAAAATATTAAAGAAAAATTATCAACGTTTGAGTTTAACTTTAAGTTGGACTTGTTAGAGAGATAGAATTTTACTACTTGTTAAATTTGGACTAAACAAAAATAATTTTGTTTAAAAAAATGATGAATTTCAGTTTATGTTGAACTTGTTAAAGAAATAGAGTTTTACTCATTTTTAAGTTTGGACTTAAAAAAAATTATTTAAATAAAATGACAATTTTATTTAAATATTGTGCTGACGTGAAAAATTGTAAGAGTTTCAAAGGTTTCGGTTTTATATATATATATATGATTTTGCAAATAATAAAATAGTTTACTGGGTTCTTGCACCTTTTTTTTTTATTTAATATTATGATATTTAAAAATTAGATTAAGATAGTATTCTAATTCTTAGGATCTTTCTTTACATGAGTTTTTTTTTTCCTTCTAATTAGTTATTTGTATGTGAGAAATGAATTAACTATAAGATAGAGGCATTTTAGAGAATTTAAGAATTTGTGTGAATATATTTTAATATAAAAAATGATAAATTACACCAGGTGTAACATCCCACAATGTTGTCCTACTTATTATTATTTTTTTTTACTTGAACATGATCCACCGTTAGATTGACTAGTGTCAGCCGCTTGTTTGTTTTAGTATTAACGTTTTCTAGAAAACTGATCATTTTCTAAAAAGAATTTTCTAGAAAACTATCACATTTTCCTGTGTTTGGTTATGGCCTTGAAAATGAGATTGAGAGCATTTTCTAGAGTTTGGTATGCTCAAATTTTTTATAACATTTTTTTATATAATTTAAAATACGTATAACATGTGTATTGTGTAAACTCAACTAATGTAATCAATATAAATAGTAAAAAAAAAAAAAAAACTAAGTACGAATTTGGTTTTCAAATAAAATTTTGATAACATATACAATTAAATAGTTCTCCAATTTATATATCTTTACCACTCATCTTGCTCATATATAATAGATGGTAACATACATACACACACATGTATATCAACCATACTTCTCATAATTCAAGATAACCATAAGTTCCATTTCAAATAGTTCAAAATGCCACATAGGCTAAATAGTTCAACTTGCAAAATAGTCTAGTGCAAAGTGTTTGATAAATACCAAAATGCCAAATTGTCCAAACACTTGATTTATTTTTACTCTTAAGTTTCAAGAAGCGGAACACTGGATTTAATGTTTTCAAATTTTCTATCAAGAAGCATTCTATAGTCAAAGACTCAAGGTTTAGAATTTTTTAAAAAAATTTCTTCATCTTCTCATCAAATAGTTAGTTGATTACTTTATTTATGTGGCAAATCTATAAGAATGGACCCATAAGAGATTGCAAGGGCTGCCCTTTGACACCAACCGATAATCCCAATCCACGGTGGTCTAGTTTCCAGCAAGCTATCACAACAGTTGGAGGGAAACTTGTGAAGCCTGAAATATTGGCTTCAACTACTATTGCACGATTCATAAGAAAGTTGGGTTTCTCTCCAATGAAAAATATCCCTGTCTTACTTGATGAGGTTTGACAAGTTTGCTATTCTATGGGAAGAGAAGAGATAAGAGACCAAAGAGAGAAAAAATATTGTTTTCCGCAACCAAACGAATAACAGTTGTAAGCCACACAAGATAGAGATTGTTTTCCAAAAAAAAATTCAGGAAAACAATCTATAGAAAATTTGCCTTACTTTTGTTAGGGTTTTCCGTTAACTAAAAGATAGTTCTCTATTGACCAATTTTTTATATACTACCAAACAATGGAAAATATGAAAAATTATCTTTACAAAAAATTTTCCAACGAAACAAACAGAGCGGCTAGCATATCCACTCAATATTTTATATGTATGTAAACTGTAAATTAAGTAGCATTATGTTAGCATGTCTAATATTATTCATAAATTAACTAGGTTCTTATTTAAAAATGATAATAAATTGACTACATTTGAGAAAGATAAAAATTAGTGGATTAAAAAAAAACTGTTGGATAATCTTTGAACATGGTACACAAATCAAGGAAAACCAGTGGAGTGCCTTCTTTTTTTATATAAGAAATATTAGAATGTGTTAACCAATTAAGCCACAAAAATCTTGGTTATATTTAAAACAAAAAAATTAAGAAACAGGCTATCTGTTAAACACACACACTTAATTACACTCTCTCACTAAATTTAAACACATTACTTAACCCAAAGTACCACTACAATATTGCCTCTTTAAAAATTTATCTAAATAGGTATATCAATTTGATTTATAATAAAGATACCTCATTAATGTTAAAATTATGTTATTAAATAATTAAATTTATCATTTTTTATAGTTTAAGTTTTTGAGAGAATTGAATTTAACATCTAATTGTATTTGTGGTTGTACTAGCATCACGTGTGCTAAATGCTTTAGCACACCAAATGCCAAAAAAAATTTGGTAGATGCTAGAGCATTCTCATCAGGTGTTGTATCCCAAATGCCATTTTCACACATAAAAACCTACTTTTTCTATTTTAACACATCACTTTACAATACACCAGATGTTCTATTCTTCCCTTCAACACATTAAAATAATGTACAACATATTAAAATAATCTAAAAAACTTCCTACACACCCCACCACAGCCCACAACCAACAACCTCCCCCTCCCCCCCCCCCCCCCCCCCACACAAAATCAACAACCGACCACCAATATCAGCCACTACTACAAAAAAAAAAAAAAAAAAAATCATGACCAAGATCTTGAGGACAGGAGGTTGGGCAAATCGGTGACGGCTTAGGAGAGATCGGCAGTGAGATCGGAGGTGAGAGTGAGAAGAGAGTTTATAAGTGAATGAATGGATGAGATTGGGATGGAAGTGTGAGGCGGACTTAGGGGACAAGCAGGGAGGATGGAGGAGGTGCGAGGCAGACTTTAGGGGGCGAGCAGGGAGGACGGTGGCAGAGGGACGAGCAGGAATGAGTCAATGTCTGATTGGGAGGATTGGTGAAGAGGTAGAGAGACTAAGAGAGTGAATGACCTGGGTCATGGGTGAGAGAAGAGAGAGAAAAGTAGAATAAACAAATATTAAAAAAATTTAGCATTTTTATCCGTACATGTGTATATTTAGAATTTTACTGTTCATCTATGCTAAAACTTTTAGCTTTTAGAACACCTCATAAGAGAGGTTTTTTGGTATTTGGTGTGCCAAATGCCAAATATGGTGATGCTCTAATGTTCTACTTTTATTCAGCTAATGTGCTAAAAATTTGAATATTTTATTACTTATTCTCTCTTTTATTAATAAAGAAATAATTAAAATAATAACTAAAAAGTATAAAAATAATAATAAAGAAAAAATATTTAAATAAAGTAGTGAAAGAATAGAATTTGTGATGTAAAGTGTATTGTCAAGTGACACACTCAAATAGATGAGGGGAGTGCTTTATGATATGCATGAACCTCCTGGCGTGGGAATTCGGACTAGTGGAGCTGGACCATGTCATCCATGATGTTGACTGCTACCTAGATCCATCTTTTGGCTGGGAAAGGGTGGATTCTCTTTGTATCAACACCTGTTATGACTTTTCCGGTTTGACTAAATCTTTTTACATAGTCTATTTTATAAACTTTTTTACAATTCATTGAAGTGACAGAGTTGTAATGGGTGAAAAGTTATTATAATAATTCCACGTCCAAATCGGTAATATATTTAGTTGTTATTATGTGATTGGTGTATTTAATTTTTTTTTTAATAATTAAGTTCCTATAGTAGTCCCATGTACAAGTGTAGAGATCTACAAAATAATAACCAAACAAGTTGTAAAATTGGGTACGGTGGTAGGCACTTTGTTGCTAGTTTGGTTTTCCTCCACTGTGTTATAAATAAAAGTTTGGTACCTATTATGTACTGTCCCTTGTGTGATAGTTGAATGAATAGTTTCCTTTTACAGAAATAATAATAACAATAATAAATCACTCTACTCAGGAGCCCCTCAACCAGTGAGATAAGTAGTTTTGATCCCTAGTTTTTGGTATAACTAACTATAGAATGGACAAATTCAGGAGGCTAGTTATTTATTATTGTCACCATCTATACCTACTTATTGTACTTATCGATTCTACTTTGGAAAAGAGTTAGATCCATCCATGTTACTAGTTGCAACAAGAAAGGGAAATTGATGTTCCTAAACCAGGATGGTCATGTGGATGATAATCTTAAATCCTCTGCACAAGTAGCTGATGAGTTCTCATAATATATATTTGTAATTTTGGATAAAATTGTGTGACTCTTAAGGTTTTTTTTTTTTTTTTTTTTCTAAGCATCGGCAGCCATCTAATTTGGTCAATGATTAATATTAAATAATAATCCAAATGGTGACATCTTCACCATTGTGTTTCCTTTAAACAAATGCTTTTTTATATGAGAAAAGATAGACACTTAATAGCAATATTCTGCTGAAAAGGATCGTCATCTCTAATTTCAAAGGAGTGTCTTTGCTCATTCAAAAGTTTAAAAAATTTTCTTTAACATTCTTTTAATTTAATTCGAGATCAAGCCACCAAACAACCAAAGTTTCTTTTTAAAAAATTCCACTTTAAATTAACTACTAAGAATTAAACATCCAGTTTGGAAGTAAAAGAAGAAAAATGTTAATGCTACAATAAAATACACAATTTTTGCCACAACTGACTCATGTGACGAGTTGTGGCGAAAATTGTACATTTTATTATAGTCTTAGCATTTTTCTTAAAGGAAACCGTTCAAAATTAAGTTGAATTGTAAAGTATCTTAGAGATCAATTAAGAGAAACTTCTCATATTAATTTTTTTAATAAAGAATCATACAAAGATTTGTACCCTCTTTTATACATATCAATCAAAATTGATAGTTTGATACACTCTTTTCGTAGCTTTGTGATTTATCAACCCTAAATTTTGGGTGTATAGTTTAGTTTGTCAATATATGTTAAAGCCTTGTTATGTTAATTAGCTATGAAAAAGTGAGTGGGACATTTCATTTTTGATGAACGAATAATTGATAGTAGTTTAATGGAAAAATAAATTCTATGGGAAAGTGTTTTTCAAAGAAAGTGTAACCACAATTTTGCTTTTATTTCTAATGTCATTCTTGCTGTAGTGTAAAATGAAAAAGGAAAAACATGGTACACAATGTGTGGAAACACATTGTCAAAATACATTGAAAATGTAACTTAAGTCATGTTTTTAGTGTATTTGGGCAATATGTATTTGTACACAGTGTGTGAAATAAACACTACCCAATGAAAAGATGTCCATATGTTAGCAAATGTATGATTATTTATGATAATAATAATAATAATGATGATGATGATGATTTGTGAAAATATGACATGGGTAACTCCAAAATGGGGTAAAAGATTTCAATTCCTGTCTACACCAAAAACTGATTGATATCTTAGTTTAATGATAAAAAACTATCATCAAGAGCAGACAGCATAAGTTAAAATTCTCTAAAAATAAATAAATGTCATGAAATCTTAGAAATTATTAACTCAGCTCTTAAGGGCAAATAACACTTTTACATGCTAGCATTATATTAGATTAATAGATGAGTAATGCTACGTCCATAACGATTTCACAACAAATTTTAAATAACAAGTTGTTAGTTGTTAGCATTACTCTTAATATATGAGGTCCCACTAACATAACTTTTTTATCTATTAATAACAACTTATTACTTATAATTGTTGTGAAAATATTGTGCCATAACATTACTTTTAATACATTGTTTCCAAAGAGTATTTTTGGTCTTATAATATCTTTTTTATGGATAAACCGATAAAGTAGAATTTATTTACTTTATAGATAAATTAACTAGAACCAAAAATAAAATAAGATTTGAACGAATACAAATAAATTAACAAATAATAAATAATTAAAGAAAAGAACATATATTAAGGGTATGCTTGAGATCTGCTTACTTTGTATAATTGAAAATTTTTTATTAAATGTACTATAAATAAATATAAAAATTAATTGAAATAGTACAGTAAAACTCATAAATAGTATAAAAAAGTATAACATGACCTATAAATAATAAAAAAAATAAATTAATAATAAAATAAGTTGAGTCGAAAATATTTACGTACGGTAGATATCTATCGCCCATGTAGAGCTATATCCTAAATATCTATCCATTACCGTCACCTTGTCAAGCCCGTTTTGAGGGGAAAATAAAATAAAATATTTTCAAGCCCCAAAGCTACTAAATAATAATAACAATAATAATAATAAAAGTTTATGGATAACGTTCCATACTTCCATGACTGTTGACTACCCCTACTATTGACTGCTCACGTAAATTTTTATGAAAAAAGTTTTTTTTTTTTTTTTTTTGGTCTTTAATTTGTACCATCTCTAAAGTTCACACACACTTCTTGGTTGGACCCGTAACATTTCACCACGTGTCAGTGCCCACTCTCTGATGAGAATCACAATTAATTCCATCCCAATGAAGATTTCCAGAACCAAGTAAACCATCTACTCCTGCCTGCTTTGATTTCAAGAAAACTCAAAGAGCTTCATTTTCATGGTAATCTCAGTCATTCGTTGATTTTTTGTGAATTTAAATTCTGGGTCATTCTTATTTTTTGGATTCTTGTTCTGAGCAACTCTAGTTCCTGCTTTATTGCTGTTAAATTTGGCTGCTTTGGCTTTTAGCTTGATCAATTCCAAAGAAATTTATCGGTTAACAATATTCTGACTATGCCACTTTCAAGAGTAGTGTCATTGAGATGGTTTCTTGTGAAATTTTAGTTTAGCTAAGTAATATATATTGGGTTTTAAGCCGTGAAAATTTCAGTAGTACTAAGAAATTTTCTTTATTGGAATCTACATGTGGGTGCATTCTTTTGTTAAAAAAAAAGGTGATTTTGTGCAAGATTTGAATCTTTGTTCTGCTTTGACAAGAATCATATCAATGCAAGAAACACCATATGAATTTGATTGGTTTTAGTTGTATCTGTAGACAATTTATTTTATTCAAGTGTTACTAAGTAATAATGTGATTTTTGAGAACTCTGGCGGATGAACCATTGGTACTTTTGTGGATCATCCGAGACATATTACTATTTTCTGTTTTACTAGTTTTTGAACTGTAAGAATGTCTGCATGTATGCCTTTCCTGAACATGGTATGATAGGGGGTTTGGTTTACTTCATCAATAATGTGGCACCTTCTCAATCAGTCCACTACAAGATTCACATTAATTTTGATTTTTTTTAAACCAAAAAATTCATTAAAACGAAAAGAGGGCACTACCCAAAAACACGGGCTGTATACATAGAGTAAAGCATGAAAACAGAAAAGAAGGAACTATCCAAAAAAGAGACATAATAGAAAGCATAAAAATAAAAACAAAACTAGTGGATGCTTCAAGGAATCCAGAAATTATAAGAATCCCACGACTGACACTGCAAGAGACTCCAAAGTCCAATCAAAGAGAGACTGCAAAATAGATATTTCAGTTTCGCCACACTGTGACATCCAGTTTGATTGATTGAAGATGACTGGTAGAAATGTCTCTTTTGTATGCTCAAATTCTTGTTCTTTTTTTTTTTAAGCCTTTTAATGTGCTTTTGGTTCTTAATTGATGAATTCCTTAACTCATGATTGCTAAATTACTATGCTGAATTTGAGATCAGCACCCCAATTTTCTATGCCATGTAATTGGTGTGGTGACAGCTTCTTGATTCACCTAGTACAAAAAGAAAGAATGAAAAAGGTAAAAAAAGGGAAGAAAGCTTCTTGATTGTATTTTTGAAAGCCATTGGATACACAATTGGTGACTTGTCTGGCCATCTAAGTGATTAAATTCTCACTTTATGGATGAAGGAAGCAACCATATCAATGGTGGGTGTTATTCACCCTTTGCCTTTTATAAATATTTGTCAATTGTTTTTTGTGCAAAGTTTGTATAATTTGGTAAAACGGTATACTGGAATGCAAAATTCTATATATTTTAGTAAGAAGTTTACTAGGAAGGTCAAAGATGGAACAAGCCATCAATTTTAAATTCACCATACAGTTATTTGATTGATTTTGATTTGAACCTGCAATATAGTGTTAAAGGCTGCATTTTCTAATCCCAATAGGCCCAGAAGAACTTTGATTCATTGATACAGCAAGGAGGAAGTTGATACCAATAGTTATTCCCAGTAGCCTATTATCAATGTATGTAGATGCTTTGTGCATCCTCCATACTTATGGATTAGATTCCATGTATCTACTGATAAGTATGCATGCTGATATTCATGTATTTAAAATTACAATATAGTTTTCAGTTATGCAATTTCAATTGCTGTTTGATTTGTGTATATTAAATACATTCTAATTTTAGCTTTTTTGTTTTGTATACTTCTTATTTTCTCTCTTTTTGCAGCTTGGAAGATGTACGTTTAGCTTTTAGATGGCTCTAGATCCTTCTTCTGGTGCTGATTCACCTCGGCGACGTTCTGGTCTCTTGCGGGATCAGGTCCAACTGGTTAAAAGAAAGGATTCTGACCGCTATGAAATCATCCCAATCCTTGATCAACTATCATTTGAGAAAGGTTTCTTCATTGTAATTCGTGCGTGCCAGTTGCTGGCTCAAAAGAATGATGGGATAATATTAGTAGGAGTTGCAGGTCCTTCTGGAGCTGGGAAGACTGTGTTCACTGAGAAGGTGCTCAACTTTATGCCCAGCATTGCTGTCATAACAATGGACAACTACAATGACTCTAGTCGAATTATTGATGGGAACTTTGATGGTAAAGTTGAATTTCTTCTGTTTTGTCCTCCGTAATATTTGAATGTTGAAGTGACGAGCAATTATTGATGGGAAAAGTTGACGGATGCCCTGAGGGCATTAGTTCAAGAAATATTTTTAGAAACTTTTTATGGGAAAAGAAAAAAACAACTAATTTTTTTGACAGCTTTTTATATTTCTCATGAAAATAGTATCAAAACTTTCCTAAAATGGTCCTTTAACAAATGCCCTAAAGGCACCCGTTAACAAGACCCTTTATTGATATT
This sequence comes from Castanopsis chinensis, assembly GCA_032878915.1. NCBI lineage: Eukaryota > Viridiplantae > Streptophyta > Magnoliopsida > Fagales > Fagaceae > Castanopsis > Castanopsis chinensis. The sequence continues at coordinate 1,818,253 of JAVQMG010000114.1, read as the reverse complement.
TGTGGATTTCTTACCGACAATTCTCTTCAAAGTACTTATGGACATTAATTACTATTTCCTCTCAAACAATTGCATTTTCATTCAACCATATTCCCATAGAGTGGGTGAAAATAAATGACATGCTTACTTTTTTTACATCTGGTTGAGGAACCCTCTAATTATTGGTGAAATTGACTGTTAGGACTTCATAGATTAGTGAACATTTTCAAAGAATATGGGTGTACAACATATAAATTAAATGTTTTTAGGATATCCCCAAGCTTACAGGCTATTCAGATTGTTATTTGCCTATACAAAATTTGCACGATTAATTTAGAATCCATTTCATCACTCTTGCTCCTACCATCTTTTTGTCCTTCCCACTATACCGAGTGGCTGAGATATCACTAATATAAATAGGTTGTAAACTCCTGGACTTGAAGGAGCATATCTCTAGTTTGAGTTCTACCCACAGTTCACGATTGGAAAACTGACTAGTTAACTTCCTTTACCTGGATCTGTGGTTATGACTTACCTTCTGTGTGCCAATTGTATGGTAAATTGATTTTATTATATTTTTCATTATTTCAGCAACACATTAAGATTAAATGCCAGTTGAAGTTTTCTTAAATGCTTTCAATGAAATATGTTGCAGACCATGGGAAGGATAATTTTTATCGTATGCCTATCACTTGTTGTTTAACTTTGTGGAAATGTCATTCACTTTCCTTTATTGTAGTTCTCCGAAATGTGTGTGTGTGTATACTTTTTCTCCTCTTGGTCTTTCTCCTCTTAACTGCTTATCATTAAATTTGATGATCCAAGATGAGAAAAGAATGCATGATAGGGCTCTAATGGTTATCATGTTTTGTTACAGACCCACGCTTGACGGATTATGACACCTTGCTCGAGAACATACATGATTTAAAAGCAGGGAAACCTGCTCAGGTCCCTATATATGATTTCAAGACTAGTTCTCGCATTGGTTACAGGTTTTGTATTTCTCCAGTCTCTTTATCATGAAAACTCTTGTCTAGGAATTATGCATCTTCAGATCTGCCTGCATGGAGAGGGAAATATGATTTTAAAAAAAAAGGAAATAAAAACTTAAATTAACTTCACTGTTTCGTAGTTGATTTTGATGCATGGCCAGAAAACGTGCCATTTAAGAAAATTTTTCATGTTAATGTGTTATTTAGAGTTCTACTTATTTGATCATTCATGCATAAACTCATATAATTTTCTTTTCTCATCATCTTCATCTCTCTCTTTCTCTAGCTCATGTGCCTTTATAGTTTAAACTGAGTCCCGACATCTACATATTAGTTCTCAATGCTCATTGCTTAGTCATGCTGATACTTCTTATAGGACAGTTGAAGTCCCCAGCTCCCGCATTACAATTATTGAAGGCATCTATGCCTTAAGTGAAAAATTGAGGCCTTTGCTAGATCTTCGCGTCTCTGTCACGGGTGGAGTTCATTTTGACCTTGTCAAACGGGTTTTACGGGACATTCAACGTGCTGGCCAAGAGCCTGAAGAAATAATTCATCAAATCTCTGAAACGGTTTTTTCACTGATCACATGCTAATTATTTTACTCAAGGGCTTTGACTGAGTTGCCTCAGTAACTAGATATTGAGCATTTGAAGCATCTATAGTAATTCTTATAAATGTGTTCTTATACAGGTATATCCAATGTACAAGGCTTTTATTGAGCCAGATCTCCAAACAGCACATATAAGAATCATCAATAAGTTTAATCCTTTCTCTGGATTTCAGAACCCCTCCTATATACTAAAGGTGAACCTTTAGTTTACTCATTCAGCCTGCAGTTTTTATAGTTTATCTGTTTGAAGTGCCTCATGAATTTGTTTACTTCATCTAACTATTGCATCGAGGGCTTTCTATTATTGTAGTCAACAAGGGATGTGACAGTGGATCAAATAAAGGCTGCTATTTCTGGAGAATATAAGGAAACTACAGAGGAAACATATGACATTTATCTTCTACCACCAGGTGAAGATCCTGAAGCGTGTCAATCATATCTGAGGATGAGGAACAGGGATGGCAAGTACAATCTCATGTTCGAGGTAGGGCAATTGTAAAAAATCTACTTATAAGGATTGATTCAAGTTTTATCTAAATCATATAAAGTGGCATTTAGACCTCATATACCTTTTGAATGCATTGTATTAGATTCTACACCTTAATTAGTTTTTTGTTTTTTACATTTCTACTGCTTCATACCTCCTGTCCATTAGTCAACTTCCTACTTTTACATTTTTACTGTTTTGTCCCTTCTGACCGTTAGTCACCTGCTGTACGTTCAGCCCTCACCTTTTGTATCAGTACATTATCAATGGGTCTCTATCAGACATCTAGGGGCTACTTCATATTTTCTTCCACCTCTTATCAGGAAAAAAAGTATCTTTTGTACAGGATTGAATTTAGGTACTCATATGAAAGTGGTGACACTTTAGACCTTATATAGCCTTTTAACTGCATTGTCATGGATGCTACGCCTACTATTTGGTTTTATTTGTCTCCCATCCTAGCTGTTAGTTATGTGGTAGTCAACTGCCGGACTATTACAAAAGGCTGTGATGCCCTTCACCTCTTACATAAAAGACTGCACCTGGCTTCAGGGGCTATGCATCACTTCACCTTCTCCTCATTGAGAAAGTAGATTTAGTAATCATAGAGCCATGAAAGTTGTAGGCTTGTAGCATATACCATATATCATACCTAAAGGCCTTCTGTTTTTTCCCTGCTTACTACAAAGCCAGTATACTCAAAAATTAAGCAGTTGTTTTCAGTAATTATACCTTGGTATTCATATTTCTCCATTTCTACTGAAAATATTTGTATATTGGTGTTTAAGAAATGTTCTTATTGATATTTGGCAACAGCAAACAATCATCACCTTTTGATAAGAAATTCTATTAAGCTTTTGGACCTATTTGTGAAGGAACTATGCCAAAAAAACTGATGCAGGAAATCAAGATGAAAAAGTTTACATTGCATCTTGGGATCTAGATCCTGCGCACTTTTGCATCATGTGTCGAAATTTCATTCATGATGCCATATGGTTGTATTGATCTTTAAAAATCTGTTAAGCATAGAACATGAGCAAAACTAATTTCATAAAGTGATTGTGTTCTTCAGTGGCAAACTGAGCTTTCTGATATGCTTTACCTTCATAATTTGAGTTTTGCTGTGAGACCTGTGAAGATTGTAAAATGTTGGAAGTTAAGTGTTCTCACTATTTCTGCTTGTTGTTTCCAGGAATGGGTTACAGATAGTCCATTTATAATATCACCTAGAATCACATTTGAAGTCAGTGTGCGCCTTCTTGGAGGGCTCATGGCTTTGGGGTATACAATCGCAGCCATTCTGAAACGGAGCAGCCATGTCTTCTGCAATGATAGGGTGTGCGTGAAAATTGATTGGTTAGAACAACTTAACCGCAAATATGTTCAGGTATTCTGCCAATTACTACATTTGTTTGTTCGAATTGATTTTGAGTCCACTATACTCATTCCACTCCTTATTAATGTTGTGTTAGGTTCTTTTCTTGGTACCTGTTAATTATGCAATGATTAATCTGGTTCAAATGTTTATGATAGTAAAACTACTGCATGACTTTACTATGAGAACAGCTGACTTGCACTTAATATATATGAGTTCCAATTCAAGTCCTTGTGTTTGACATAGCTATGTTGATCAACTGTCCATAGTAACTCTCTCTCTCTCTCTCTCGCTCTCTCTCTCTCTCCCTCTCATGCTGCCTCATATTCACACACATGCAAATTACAAGAACTGGGAGATATTCAAAATTGTACAAATTATTGTGAAATTAAGCTTATGAATCATACTTAAAACTTTTGGAGAGAGTTATTGAACATAGAATAAGACATGAAACAACAATATCAAAGATGCAATTTGGTTTTATGCTAGGGAAATCTACCATGGAAGCTATTTTCTTTCTTAAACATCTAGTGAAAAATTATAAATAAGCTCGTAAAGATCTTCATGTGTTTTTAATTGACTTGGAAGTGTATGACAGGGTACTTAGAGAGGTTATGTGGTTGTTTTTAGAACAGAAAGAAGTTCCTCTTAACTATGTTAAGTTGATTATGGATATGTATAACAAAACTGTATATAGTGTGAGAACAAGGCATCACAAATGAGGTTCCTATTATAGGTTTGCATTAATGATTAGGATTAATATCTCTATGCATTAGTGATGGATGAGATCACAATATCGATTCAAGATGAAGTCTCTTGGTATATGTTTTTTGCATATGAAATAGTTTTGGTGGATGAAATTAGACGCGGAGCTAATGAAATTTAGAAATTTGGAGAAATACTTTAGAATCTAAAAAGCTATCAGCTAAGTAGGACTAAAATAGAGTATAGGGAATGCAAGTTTAGTTAAAGTTAAACAAAGATGATGTCAATGTAAGCCTTGATGGTCAAGAGATACTAAAGAGCAAGGGTTTTCGTTGTCTTGCATCAATAATTCATAAGGATTGAGAGATTGAAGAGGATGTAAATCATAGGATAAGCAAGATGGATGAAATGGAGAAGCACATCAAGAGTCTTACTGCTACATTATCGAAGTTTATGCACTAAATTGGCTAAAATAAAAGTATCGGGAGTATAAGTGCAGCTACCCCAAATTTTAGGGGATGTAAGTGCATTCACCCAAAATTTGATTGGACTATTATAAGGTCAGCTATGTTTTGTGGTATTGAAAGTTGGGATGCTAAGAAGTAACCTGTTTATCAAATTAATGTAGCTAAATGAGAATTTTAAGATGGATAATTGGAAATAAAGGATTTGATTAAGTAAATTTGCTTAAAGATAGAAGTGATCCTTGTAGATGGAAAAATGAGTGAAATTCACTTAAAATGGTTTGGTCATTTGGAGAGGAGATAGATTAGTGCACTAGTGTGGAAGAGTACATTGATTCAAGCCAAGGGAACCAAAAAAGATAAAAGAATACCTAAAATAACATTAGTAGAAGTATTAAAAAAAACATATCACTGAAAGAGATAACAAAGATTATGATTTTGGATAGAATAGAATGTGGAAAAGAATGCATTTGGCCAACCCAAATTAGTCTATTGAGAATCCATAACTGACTCAAAAATTTGGGACAAAGGCCTGATTGTTGTTATTGTTCAGAACTACTTTAAGGGGAAATATTGAATATCCTTGGCATAACAGTTGGACAGTTGAAGCCCATTGTATTAATAGTATGCAGGATTGGATATATATGTGCTCAGCTATAGAATTTTATGCATGAATTGTTGCTAATAGCTTATTAGGTGTATTTAAGCTTAGTAATAATGTTCTGCCTTTTCTTTGTATAAAGGTGCAGGGAAAAGATCGTTCATATGTTAAATATGTTGCAGAGCAACTGGGTTTGGATGGTTCATATGTTCCTCGCACTTACATAGAACAAATTCAGCTGGAGAAGCTTGTTAATGATGTCATGGTACGACTCTCTTAGCTGTGTGTGCATATGTACCTGCCTTGTGCATGGTCCTGAACTGGTCAGTTTACAGGCATTGCCAGATGATTTGAAGTCAAAGCTCAGTATAGAAGATGATTTGGTTTCAAGCCCTAAAGAAGCCCTTTCTCGAGCCTCTGCAGATAGAAGAATGAAGTATCTGAACCGGTATTCTCTAGTTCTAAAATTTTTATAGATCTGCAATATGAAATGGGAGATGTTAAAACATTTAATCAAAAAATTACTGAAGTAGGGAAGGGAATCACACAAAGAAGACATCTGTGTGACTAGTGATTTGTTACAGAACAGCCAATGGTTCTAGTGGTTGCAACCGACTGGTTAATTACAAATCATCATGGTTTTAGAAGCTCACATTCCCCCAAATTGATCTATTTATATATTTCTCATTTTATTCATGGGAAAGTTTTCATAACTATTTCATTCATGAAGAACAAGGACTGGTGAGGTCTCCTCTCACCATAGTTGTTAATATTTTATGATACACGTATCACATTTTTTATTATTGTCATATATGTTATTATATGTAATGGAAAATAAATAGGAAAATAGTGAAAAATATAAAATTAATAACATAAAGAGAGAAAAACATTATAAATTGTGAAATGCTATTATTCTAATTAGTATTATGATGTTGTCATTGTTTAAGTAGACACCATCATCTCAGCCAAAAAAAAGTAGACACCATCTAACATTTAACATTAGTTTTGAGAGTGTTTGTATAGTGTACAAAGAATCATAAAAACTGAAAAAATTTCGAGATTTTCTTTTTATGAACTATCAAATTGTTGACAAGAAAAAGAAAAAGGAAATGAAGCAAAGTCAGAAGATACAAAATAGAATTTAAGATATACTAAAAATAATAAGGGTTGAAGGCAGCATGAATGCTTTAATTTCCTTATATATATATAAATTATAATATTTTATTAATTTTCAAGGTGCCTATGTATCTCACTATACATGATACAAAAAATAATTAAATAAAGTCGATTCGCAATACAGTTCACGAGCTTGCAACTATGCCTCATGATAATCTGTTGTTTTGGGCAGGAGTTTATCCCATTCGTTCACAAGTCAACGGGACAAGAACCTGCCCAAGCTGACAAAGCTTGCTATCAACAATAGACGGTTTGATGGGAGAACCCCAGAATCACCTGCAACACTTGCTAACCAAGTGAGTGTATTTCTGCCTTTGGGGTTGTCCAATGCTATTATTTCAGTCTCTTCATTAACCACTCTGCTGGAACCTCCCACTCGGTCCGGTTGTAGAGAATGGAATTGAGAAAATTCTAGAAAAATGTGGATTCTTATCATTCTATCATATGGTTACCCAGAAACTAAAAGAGAAAGAAGCACAGACAAGTTTAGATCAATTTTTCGTTGCCAACGAGCTCTAGCTCAAACCACACTCCCTTTCCCCCATAATCAAGGGCTGAGAGATACGGTTGGGTTCAAGTTATACTTAGTATAACTTTAAGAAATATTACACCACCTAATAACCTTTTATTAGACCAATATTTTGAATATTCCACCATTGAATTACGTGTCCTCTATGTTCTCAATACACACGTCAAAGTTTAAGATCATCAAAAATCAGTAAGTATATCATCCATAAAATATTTAAATTTGAAGTGTTTGTATTTTGAAACTACGTATAAAAGATGAATTTAGGGATTGAATAGTAAATAATATCTAATTGGTACGAAATTTGGCACATGTATTAAGCACATAGAAAACGTGTAATCTAATAGTAATTTATTAAAATTTTAATTCAATAAAAAGTTATTAGGCGGTGTAATATTATTTAAAGTTACACAGGGTATAACTTGAACCTATCCACCCACATGGTATCAAAATCCACCCTCATGATTGGTAAAAATATATTATTTTTTTTTCCTGAAGATGGTTTTATTTCTTTTATTTATCCTCCCTAGTTCTTTCTTTTTGCTGCCTTCGTGACATCTATATGTGGCATTAGTTTTCATCCATCAATTTGTTTTTTGGTTCCTTTAGGGAGTTATTACTCAACTCTCGGAACAAATTTCTACATTGAATGAGAGGATGGATGAGTTTACATCTCGTATTGAAGAGCTGAATTCAAAGATCTCCATCAGGAAAGTTTCAGCTAGTCAACAAAACTTGGCTACGCAGGCTGAAGCTTGCAATGGCTCTGGACCCACTTCTATTTTTGCGACTGGCTTGGGGAATGGTTCATTGACTGGCACATTATTGCCCAATTCTTCATCTTCTTCCCAATTGGCTAGGGAGTCCCCAGTAATGGAAGAGGTACCCTAGTGAATATCATCTGTCTCCGTACTTGGAAAAAAAGAAAAAGAAAAGGAAAGAATATATGACTATAGTTTCATATAGTATTTATGAAGATCTTGTTCAAAGAAATTTTAGCTGCCTAATGTTAAAATGCAGTAGATAGATTACAATCAGAACCTTCCTGAAAAAAAATAAAGAAAAATAAAGTATTTTGTTTGAAAAAGAAAAATCAAGGAATACTGAAGATATCATAATAATCTTAAAGCAAAGTTGTGAATAACTCTAAGGATGAGACTTTAAAGTATTCCTTTTCTTATGGATAATGGTTATAACATGCGACATTGGATTCAATTTTGCTAATAGTAGGCGAAGCAATCGTTTGGGTCAAATTATTATTGATATGTTCTGTTCTATATGTACTTTTCTTGGAACATGACTTTTCTTTTGTTAATTAATTAGAACATGAATCAAACAGTAGAATGACAAGTAAAAGATCCCTTTTAATGTGGAAGGATGGAAGTAAACACATATGACTTTGAATTTGTTATGATAATAGAAAGCATTTTGGAATGAAATCTTTATTGGTTCATTCTATTCATTTACAAACAACAAAGCCATAAAAATGTAATAGCATCTGTAGAACAACCTAAGCTGTCCCAGGTTTTTAAGTACCATATTTGAGGTTTTTTTGTGCTCCACTTCCCTGAGGAAATTGATAGAGAACATTAGCAGACGTTCAACAAGGACTTTTGTTGTAAGCCATTACTTATCCGAGAATTTAGGCATATAGGGAATTTCTTTTTTCTGGTTCTCTCTTCATCCTAAAACAATCAGAAGTAGTGGACGTTAAGTCTATTTGTCTCTGTCTATGGATCTATATATCTGTGTGTCTATATATATAGAGTCAGAACCATCCATTGCATCAAATCATACATGCCCCAAGTCACAGAAGGATGCTTACATTGGATGATTGTCTGTCATTGTTAATAACTAAAATATGACTTTAGTTTAAATTTCCCTTGAACACTTGTGATTATTGGTACTGTTTCCTGAACAGATACTTCTTATTGCCCGATCACAACGTCAAATCATGCACCAAATAGACAGTTTGAGCAATCTTCTGAATGAGTCCTGGGGAGAGAGGTCACGAAATGGAAGATCAGATCAGACAAACAGAATGATTGATGTTGATTCCATTGGCGTCCCTCTTTTTCTAACTTTGGCAATTGGTGGTTTAGGTGTCTTCTTGTTCAAGGGTTTGACATCACAGAAATAATTTTCTTGCCAAGTGCTTAATTTTCTGTATACAATGAACATTGACATTAGAACCCATTATGGTAGAGAGATATTTGAACATCAATAGTTCTAAAGTTTGCAAAGCTATAGCCAAGTCACATTTTTTTAGGTTTTATAATAGGGTGGTCCTATAGTTTTATTATAAATGTTGAAAATCTTGCCCCAAAAAAAAAGGTGAATACCTGTAAGTTTCTAAATAAGTTCTTTCTTTTTCTTTCTTGCTGAATAAATGTACTACTGATGGCTGTATAAATATCACTGGTGACTTGGTGAGTGTTGTAAAGATTGTATCTTCTCTAGTTTTCTAATACGATTGTGAACTCTCTTCCCTATCCTAGCCATTGCTTGGGCATAATAAAGCCAATATGATCTTTGATACTTTTTGTTGTTTTTGTTGTATAGTACGGAATGAGTAGATTAGTATCTTACCTTACTTTTATAATCTCTCTCTCTCTCTCTCTCACACACACACACACACACATTTGCTCTGTTGGAGTTGATTTATTAGTGAGCTTCATTTAAAGGTAATGGTGAGAGATATTAGTTAATATTGTCAAGGCGGCTCAATAAGATTTAGGGTGCGTTCGTTTGAAGAGAAAACAGGGAGGATGGAAAACTAAAGAAGGAAAACAGGTATTTTTTACTGTTCGTTTGGAGAGAAAATGAAGGGAGGATGGAAAATCGGAAGGAAAATTTTCCTCCCGGGCCCACAAAAATTTTCCTCCCAATTTGGGAGGAAAATGAAGGGGAGAAAACTATGGGATGGGGGCATTTACTAAAATGCCTCCATCCCACCTAAAGGTGTTTTTTTTTTTTTTTTTTTCCTCAACGTTCAGTGACTTGAACGTTGTTGTTGTTGTTTTTTTTTTTTTTTGATTTGTCATTTCAACGTTCAGGTTATACCTGAACGTTTTTGTTTTTTTTTTTGTTTTTTTTCATTTCAACGTTCAGATATAACCTGAACGTTTTTTTTTTTTTTTTTTTCAACGTTCAGTGACTTGAACTTTTTTTTTTTTTTCATTTCAACGTTGAACCTTTTTCTTTTTTCTTTTTCTTTTTTTCATTTTAACATTATTATTAACAAGGGTATAATAGTCAATTTATACCCTACCACTTTTTCACCCTCTCACTTTTCCACCCCTCCAACCGGATACACAAGAGGGAAAACTAAATATTTTCCATCCTCCCACTTTTCTATCCTCCCACAATTTTCTATCCTCCCACTTTTCCACTCCTCCAACCGAACAGATCCTTAAGGTCTGAGACAATAAAGAAATATTACACATTAACTATCCAAACGCAGCGGAAATAACTATGTAAAAAAAATATATAGCCTTTCACTTTTTGTTTTATATTATACAAATAAACTACCTAAAATAATAATAATAATAATAATAATAATAATAATAATAATAATAAAATTACAAAATCGAAAATATTGCACTCATCCAATTATTTTCTTTTGACTAAACTTTGCTTTTATCTAAATAAGTGACACTATAGAATACTTCCAATAAAACTATCAAGAGTACTTTCTCTACAAAAACTACATTTCTGCCTTAAAAGGATAAAAATAAAAATAATCGAAACTTAATCAAATAAAAAATTTAAGAAGATAGTGATCGGAAGAGATGAAATATTGAACTAACAAGACAATGGTTGAAGAAAATGAAAGGTTAAACAAAGTAAAAATTGCAAAAACTAAAAATTAAGAATCAGCTTTGTAAAACATATATATATATATATATATATATTTTTTTTTTTGTGTGAAGAAGTTTTGTAAAAGTTATTGCAAAGCTTCCATTATAATACAATAGCATAGATATATATATATATGTATAGATATTGTTTGTGGTTTTAGATTATTCATTGATTTTATTGTTTAGGTATAAATATCTAAATTAATGTAGATGAATATGTAAATGCAAAGCTATACATAAAGTTAAAAATGTTAAAGTTGAATGTGTAAAGTCAATATATATATATATATATATATATATATTGTCAACAAAATTTAGGAATAAAAAATAAATAAGAAAAATAATAATTATGTAACCAATGACATGGCAGATGAAGTGGCGTAAGGAAAATTATTAGGTATTCCTGGAGTACCATAAATGCGTACTCCTTCTTCTCACATGAATGGTGGGTCCCACCACGAATTTAATTAGTAAGACACATCATTCATGTGAGAGGAGGGAGTATGCATTAATGGTACTTTGGGAGTACACAATAATTTCCCGTGGCGCAATATGCGCGTAACAACAATAAATACTACGCTTTATCTTTTAAATATATATATATATATATATATATAAAACAAACTAATCTCATCACACGCGCGAAGCGCAAGTGATGAGGCTCCTGTTTTTGGATTTAGTGCCATAATTTTTCATTCACAACCAAATTTTCTATAACATCTTTCTTTTATATAGTCGGGCATCACAGAAGATAATAAAGTTACCGATTCATAATATATGTTGTTGATGAAGTACAATACACAATATAATTTAATTGGGAAAGTAGTATATAAATTTGTTCAAAAGCTTACCAATTTTGACATGAAAACGTGTTACCATTAAGAAAAATTTAGTATATAAAACAGTGAGTGCAGAAGAAAATAGTGTTAGTTGGAAATAAGATGAAAGAATAAAAAAGAAACTGAATGAATGTTATGAGTTTAAAGTTTTGGGGATCTAATGTTATTAGCATATTTTCTTATGGAGAAGAAATGAATCAATGAAAGGAAAGTTCTAGGAATTTTTTATTTTTTGGGTTTTCGATAGAACGTGGGAATGGGGTAGTTTTAGACAACGTCAAACCATGCATCAATTAGAAAATCTGAGCAATCGTCTGCATGAGTCCTAGGGAGAGAGGTGGCAGCATGGAAGAACAGATTAGACAAACAGATTGGTTGATGTTGATTTCATTGGAGTCCCTCTTAATATAACTTTGGCAATTGATGCTTTAGGTGTCTTCTTGTTCAAGGGTTTGACATCACAAAAGTAATTTTCTTGCCAAGCTGCTTAATTTTTTTGTATTCAATGAACACTTACATTACAAATTTATAATCCTTGATGGAGAGATTTGATTGTCAATGGCTCCACAGTTCAAAAGTTATAGCCAAGTAACCTATTTATGTGTGCGTGTGTCAAGCTTCTAAGCTAAGATGCTTGGCAGAAGCGATTTGCCACTTCCGCCTCTCTAGGCTTCACAATAACCTCCTATACAGAATGAAAAATGGGTCTTGTCCTCTCACAACCTCCACCATATGAAAAAGTGAAATACAAAAGGAATTTTCAATTCCAAAGAATTGGCCTTTTGTTTGAGGATAGGGCTTTGAGTCCTGCATTGACAAATATTAGATAGGATTTTGCTGTGATCCTTCGGAGCAAGCATCGTCCATTGGTTCTATTCTCAATTCATGATATATATATAAATTATCAGAAAACAAAATGGCTAAACAGATATTGACGACCCTAAGATTTTGGCTTGAATGCATGCCTGTTTCCGACATATTTAGAGTTATATTACTGGCACTTATAAAATGTTTTGTTTCCAAATAAAGGGACCAAGAGTTGCAGATTTTTATGAAATTGAAGCGGAGCCCTGTTGGTGCAGACCTTCAAAACTGCTAGTACAATCAAATTGATGAGAATACATGTAGAATAATCATAGTACATTGAAACTAATTTGATTAAAGGGGAAATTACACTTTGTCTAGGTGTGGTTTGTCCGAAAAACACTTTGCTTATTTGTGGTTTAAAAATTGGTACTTTATCCCCCTAAGGTTAGCTCTATTTGTCTTCTGTTACCCACTTTTATAAAAAATCAGGGGTAAATTTGTATTTTTTTTACGCTTTTATGTCTCTCACATCTCAAAACGTACAAAACTAAAAATCAAGGGAAAAGAAGATTTAAAAACTAGGTTTTGTAAAAATTACAATCTAACTTTTCCGTCTTTATTTCTTTCCATATATTAACTTTTAGACCTTCTATTTTAACACATTTCCCTCTTTCTGTAGAACACACACATAGACAAAGCCATCTGTGTGTAAATATACACTTCTGACTAGTCTGCTTTATTTAGAATAGCATGAAGAGACAATCAGACATAATTTAAAAGAAAATAGGAGGAAAAATTCTGCCTCTCAAGTAGACCACATATGGTGAGT